>WXYE02272687.1:0-14820 GCA_011319275.2 Echinosphaeria canescens | reverse complement strand
GCATGAGATTTCGCCATTGGACACGCAATGGAGAGTCTTCGGGCGGCTTCAACCAGACCGTCGACTTTGTTCTCGCTGCTAACGTAGCACGATATTCATTCTCAGGAAGTTGAATCCCGGCCTGAACGTCGACGCGAACAAGTGGGAAACCAGCAAGAGATGCGAGCTGATTCCTTTCCATTCCAAAAAAGGACTCTAGGCGAGCTATATAATGTTTGTTGGAAGCTCTTGGCTGTTTGCCCTTTGTCCAACCAATTAACATGTGGACGGAAATTTGGAGTTGGCGAGCGACGTCGGTAAGCGACTGGCCCTTAAGCACCGACTTAACGGCCGTCTGAAACGGTGTGTCCTTGCTGGACTCGACCGCGCGCAGTTTGTCGTCGTTCAACACCATCGCTCGCCAAGGCGACAGTGCAGACTTGGTATTCGAGAGAGCCCGACCTGAGGCGTGGTCTTGTTCCATGACCAGCGCTAACACTTCAAAAGCTGAATTGAAGCCAGCACGCAGTTCTTCGCCGACTACGTCGCCTGGGGATAGGTGATTAGCTCTCAGGAACTTTCTTAGTGCGGTTGTTCGGTTAGCTGCTGTCTGCGTCGGTGTCTCTCCCATCTGTACAGAAGTGGCCATGCGAGTCAGGAGTGTGTCGTAGGTGAGCATTGCTTGGGTTCGCTTTCGAGCCCGCACCGCTTTAGACGCCGCCTGCAATGCAAGTAAAGACGACGGAACCAAATACCTGCGAGGTTCGTAAGTCATTGTTTTGACTCACTTTTCTCATGGATCACTTTACCCCCTTTGAAGTTCGTGGGTGGTGCAGTTGCAGGTAAGGTCTAACTAAAGCTAGCGCAGGCAAATCATTGCTTGCTCAAGGTCTAGCTCCTACCGTTTATATTTGTGGGCCCCGCCGCGCCGATGACGATCCTAGAGGCATCTCTGCAAACAAGCCGCTGATAAGTAGCGCTGCTAACTGTTATGGTTTTCATGAGTCGCTTTGAAAAGCGTGCCCTGCGAACGTCGAAATTGTTATCGGTGCTTACAACCTCCGACCATCCGATGCCGCTAAGCGGTAGCGTCGCTAACACCGCAACTTTCAGCTACGGCCATGAACAATTCAGACGAACCGAAAGCGGTGCGCTCAACCGCAAGCGCGACAAGAGCGAAAATCCTTGATACAGCTATTGAATTGCTTTCGACGGAAGGGCGCGGCTCTCTGACCACACGTAACATCACATCGAAGACTGGAATTCAGGCGCCGGCTTTGTATCGAGCTTTCGGCAGTATGGAAAAGCTTCGAGAGGTCGCGTTCCAAGAAATGATCAAGAGGCATTTATCAAGTGTTGTAAGCGTCGCCGGTGCAGACGCCACGGCCTCACTTCATGACCTTTGGGAACGGAGCGTAGCGTTTGGATCTCGATATCCGGAAGAATTTCTTGATATGGCACGGCCCGATTCAGTTCAATTCGTATTTGATGAGCTGTTTGATAAGATATTGGCAAACTTATGTCAATTGCACCGTGAGCAAAGACTGAATGGTTCGCCAGTTTTCTGCTTTTTCCTAACTTGGGGAAGCATTCTTTCGGCTATTTCTTTAATTACCACGTATGAGGAATGTACCAATCCAGAATTTATCGTTGATTATCGAAAAGTCAGCCTTGATTCGGTGTTGACCCGAGAGATGGAGTTCGAGCCAATTCCCGCCGCTGTGTCTGTATTGAAAAGAGCGGCGCAGAGCAGGCTGGCTCTATCTGAAGATGACAAGCAACAGTTACTTGACTTGAGGGGTCGACTTTCCACACAGGTTTTTAATGCGAGGTTTGGTTTGGATTGACTTTGATCGCCACTTGTTATCAAGCTGCTGTCGGGAATACCTAAAGATTATGGAGTTTTGAAGGATTATGTTGCTGATTTTCAGCGTTCGAGGCGGCTTCACGAGCAGCGAGGCCCAGCGCATGAGGGACCTGGATCAAACGAACCGGGCACCCGCCGTGCCATCGAGATAATGAAACCGAAGACCAGCTAAAAGAACCGCGCCGGCTTTGAACAACCCGGTTTGAAACCAAGCAGGCAAGACTTTGATGACCATCGAAGTCTCGCTTGCATTGCGCCAGTGGCCATCGCGATCTGTCGAAATGAAGCGAAAACTGTAGTCACCCGGAGCTAAATCGATGTAGTACGCAACTCGGCGAGAGCCCGCAGACTGCCAGACTCGATTAACTCCGTCGAGCTTGTAGCGGAACTGTATTCTTTCTGGATAACCGAGCTCGATAGCGGTGTACGCAATTTCTACGCGATGCGTGAGCGGGGGCAGTGTGATTACCCCCGTAGCATCGTGCAACTCGCCATCCATGTTGATTGATGTGACAAGCTGCAAGGGGGCGGGTGTAGGTGGCTTCGAGCGACTGGGATCGAACCAAGCCAATCCTTTGTTGGTGCCGAACCAGATCATTCCGTCGTCTGCTTCCACGACCGTAACTTTCGGTTGAAGCCCCATGCTGTCGAGCCCATCGAGTGCATCAAAGTGATCGGCTTTGACGGCGGAACTTCTGTCAAGCAACACCTTGGTCAATTCGGCGGCCGGGACGCGCCATGCATCGTCGACGCCGCGCACCCACAAATCACCATTCGCAGCTTCGAGAATTCCGGTGACACGGTTGAACGAAGGATGATCTGCCGTCTGCAAGAGCGACATTGTCCGCATAGACGAAGGCAAGCCAAACGTTTTGACTGAGCTAGTGTTTTCTTGTAGGCCTTCGTCTGGCAATCCCCAGTCTGCACCAATCTCTTGTTTTTGTAGGTGATCCAAGCGATCTGGTGTTGGTCAGGAGCCAACGACATTAAGGAGCTCCAGCCGTCTTTCGATGTGAGGGCGACATAGCGGCCTGGTTCGTAAAAGCCGGCGCCCGTACCGCCGCCATATCCGATCCAAAGACCATTGCCCGACGTGGCGCTCAAACAGACCACCGACTTGTGGTCACTTGATCGAGCTAACGGCTGTCGGCGTCGGTCGGTGCGGGCTGATCGGACGATGAAGACCTCTCCTTTGCCCTCGCTGAGTAGCAGATCAATTTGCCGCGAGCGTCCTGCGCCAACAGTCAGGTTCAGATCGGCCAGTTTCTGGGCTTCGACTGGACTTATCGCCATCCTCGGGAGAACCAAGAGGCGAACCGACCGGACCTGTAGAAAGCTACTGGAGCCGGCACAAAGGCTTCTATGACGGTGCCTCCCGCAGCCGGACTCAAAATGGACAGGCTACCGCCTAGTCTGTTTGCCCGTTGCCTCATCGACTCCAGGCCCCAATGCCCGGGCCGCCCACTCTTTAAAACTTCCGGGTCGATGCCTCGTCCGTCGTCCGAGATGATCATTGTCAATCCAGCCGGCGCGCACTCTACCGTCAGAAGGATGGACCCGGCGCCAGAATGCCGCACGGCGTTAAACAACGCCTCTCTGCCTATTCGATAGCAGTCCTCTGCGACGTTGCTGCGAATACGGGTCTCGTCGCATTCCACGGAGGTCAGGAAGGTGGTCTTGCCCAAAAGGGCAAACTCCTCGGCTGTGGAGATCAATGCTCGCCCAAGCCCTAGATGAGCGCCGCGAAAGGCGTGAATGTCGACCAGTTGGTCGCGCGCCCTGACGATTATTTGCTGGGCTTGGTCCAATGCACGATCCATCAACTTTCGGGCAGGGCTTTCTTCGGGCACTAAAGCAGTCGCCGCCGTGAATAGCAGGACCAGACCCTGAACGCCCTGTAGCAAAGTGTCATTTAACTCGTCGGCGAGGCGCTCTCGCGCCTGATGCTCGATGTCGTTACGCAACCTCAGAGATCGAGCCTTTTGCCTGAGCCTCGCTCGGTAAGCCAGCCAAACGACAGCAGCCGCTGCTAAGGCAAAAAGTGCCGTTAGCCAGAGGTGCCCGAACGGAAGAAGATCAAGCTTCACGCCTTCTATGGGTCCGTTCATGTGTCGATGATTCCACGTCGCATCGCCGGGACGGCGGCATGCGCCCGATCGTGGGCACTGAGCATTGCCTATCCTCCAGGCTCGACCACCAGACCAGCTCTGAAGGCAAGGAACCGATGCAGCATGGCTACGACGTTCGCGCCCTCGCCGATGGCGGCGCCGACTCGCTTGACGGAACCCGATCGGGCGTCGCCGATGGCGAATACGCCTGGTACGCTTGACTCGAGCGGCGCGTTGCTACTACGAGCTGTAGCGGCTGTGGCGCTAGCAGAGGCCAGTACGAACCCATGAGAGGCCACCTCTACACCGCAACCTTTCAGCCAGTCAGTAGCTGGGTCAGCGCCAATGAAAAGAAAGACGTGCCGAATATGCCTGCGGTGTTCTATGACAGAGCTTCCCGAGTGATCATTCCAAACTACACCAGTCAAACCGGTCGACCCGTTGCCGACGAGCTCGGTGATCTGTGAGCGGGGCGCTACCCGGATGTTCTGAGCCGCAGTGATCCGCTCGACGAGATAGGTGGACATGGTCTCCTTGAGTCCGCCGCCGCGTACAAGGACCAACACACCGGCAGCGAACTGCGAAAGGAATACAGCTGCTTGACCCGCGGAGTTGCCCCCGCCGACGACTATCACTTCGAGATCCTTGCACTTGCGCGCCTCGATCGCCGACGCCCAATACCAGACGCCGTGTCCTTCAAACTCGGCCAACCTTTCTATGCTTGGCCTTCTGTAACGCGCGCCCGTCGCGACCACAACGGAACGGCTCCTGAGGATGCGATCCTCGCTAATGGCCATCTCGAACGCACCTGCTCGAGCCACAGCCGCGCAGTCGAGTGTCTCGACCATGACCGGTATCATGAGATTGGCGCCAAACTTTTGAGCCTGCACGAAAGCTCGCGCCGTGAGCGCAAGCCCGCTGATGCCAGTGGGAAAACCGAAGTAGTTTTCGATACGAGCACTGGCGCCGGCTTGTCCGCCGAATGCGTGTCCATCGAGAACGACCACGGAAAGGCCCTCGGACGCTGCGTACACTGCGGTCGCCAAACCCGCGGGTCCGGCTCCAATCACTGCTACGTCGTACACCTGATCAAGTCCGTCGGCATCTGTCATGCCGATGCCCCGCGCCAACGCCGACTCGCTAGGGCTCAGCAACACCGTCCCGTTTGCACAAGCCACGATCGCCTCGCCAACGCTTGCACCATACTCTTCTAGCAAAACAGCGGCGTCTTTGTCGACCCGACCATCGATCACATGATGTGGCTGTCCGTTGCGGATCAGGAAGTTGCGCAACCGGGATATCTCACTTGAGTCAGGATCGCCGATAAGCACAGGACCGGCGCTCTCCGACTTGATCAACGCCGCCCGTCGCAGAATCAACGCTCTGACAATCCGCTCACCAAGGTCAGCCTCGGCGATGATCAACGCTCGTAGCTGGGCCGAGGTGAGCAGCACAGTTGCTACTTCGCCGATCGCCACGGCGTCAACCAGGGCAGCGCGCCCAGATATCGCGCCGACTTCAGCGATGAACCCACCCGCGCCCTGGTCGATGATTGGCACGATGTGTCCCAGCCCGTCACGTTGCTCGAGCGAGACCTCGCCAGAGAGGATCAGGTATAGGCCGAACACTGTCTTACTGGCAACAATGAACCGCTCCCCGGCGCTGTAGTGTCGCGGGGCCCCGAATGGAACGATGCGCCCCATCTCGGCAGTACTCAACGTCGGGAACAACTGGTGCCGTCTTGCGACGATATCTGTGGGTGCATCATCCATAGCGGCGCCGGATCACGACTTGATGAATATGAACAGACCAGCACTTACCTTGTCGGCATAGGTAATCTGCATGCTGGGAGTTAGGCAGGGAGAGATAGGCAGCTTTCCCCTGGGGCAACAACTCGATGAAGCGCCTCGATGAGATGTCGATCGACGAGAGCTCATCTTTATCGCATTGATTGTGCAGTGCTGATAAAGTCATTTTTCTAGATCTCGTTCTGCATGCAAGACATTTACCAATGCATTCTTCGGTGAAGTCGGATTTCGAGATCGCTCTGAGACATGTCAGCCCATCATCACAAATCTGTCGAACCTGGCTGCGGCGAGGACGGCTTCGAAATCGGATCGCAAGCGGCATATGGGCAAATCGCCATTGAGCAGACAGTTCGGCTGCGAGAACCATGCGGCAAGCTCCCAGTCGTCGAATGCCATATGCAGTTCAGCGACGATGCGGCTCACTTCGAGCCTAAGCGCAACTCTTGGCAACTCGAACTGAAATAAGGGGAGTACCACATGTCCCCTCCACGGAAAGGAGACTACCTGCCGGCGCACGATCCACCTCGCCACGGTGGAAGTTGGCTGAGGCTCGAAAGGTCTCATTAGGCCGACGAGTTCATTGCCCTCTACGACACCACCGGATTCGTCAAAAGCGTTCACTATGGCAGTGACGCATCTATCCGCGCTGGAACAATCAATACCCCAAGGCGAGATTCGTGACGCCGCCGCATTTTGGCCGCAGATTAACGATTCCGAATTGGCACTTAACATGACACCACCTTGTAAGTTCTAAGCTTCCAATGTGGCAATTTCCAGCGGGCTTGTGATCCCTCCAAGGTCTAACATTCAGGTCGACCAAGTTGGCAAGTTTGGCTGGCCTCACAGTCGACTTCTGGGCCTTGTCTTATCTTCGGTTGTTACCCTTGTTTGACCTTGTCTTGCCTCGCGTTCCGTTCAGCCAATATGTGCGGCGTGGAAGTAGCGCGGGCGTGACTGGACGTACCGACCGGCTCCACATGCGACACTTGTGGGCTAAAAAGGAGCGGCTCTATCGAACAAATGGTGGCGAATCAGCTGCCCGGCGGTTTGTGAAAATGGGGTCCTGCACTCGCACGAATCATTGCTGCAGACTCGCACATGCGCCCGCGGTTAAACACACTCGCTGTACTATCTCCAATCACGGTGAACGGCCGATTACCAAGGCACGGTCTCTCCGAGGTGCAGGAAGCCCCCAGTCGGCCCGTCAATAGGCAGGGTTGCCAACATCACACTCGTCATCGCGCCATCGACGACGCTCGTCGGAGCGGCATTGCCACCCATTTCGGTATGCACCCAGCCTGGGTGAGCGGAGTTGATCTTGACTGCGGTATTTCGCAACTCCTTTGCCATGTGAACCGTGAATGAATTAAGCGCCGTCTTCGAAGTGTTATAGGCTAATGCCATAACCCCATAGATTGGAGAGTTGGGATTGCTGTGCAACTCCAGCGAACCTAGCACGCTGGAGAGATTCACGATGCGCCCGCCTTCGGACTTGAATAGCAGGGGCAACATCTTCTGCGTTAGCGCCACAGGGGCAAAGAAGTTCACGTCCATGGTCTCGCGTAGCACGCTCTCGGGTACCGTCGACGGCGCATAGAGATCCTCCCCAGGCTTGCCCTCGAGGTAGACGCCTGCGTTATTAACGAGGATATCCAGTTTGCCGGCTGTCGACTCGAAGTGGTCGTAAGCTCTTTGCTGGTCTCCTGCGCTCTTTGCATCGAACACGATTGAGGAAGCAATGACGCCGCGGCGACCGAGCTCGAGCTTCGCTGTTGCACCCGCGGTTTCGCTTCGAACACCGATGACTACGTTGATCCCTAACTTGCCCAATTGAAACGCGGTCTCGAGGCCAAGGCCGCGGTTTCCGCCAGTGATGAAGGCGACCTTTTGTGTTGATGCGTGTGTCATTTTCATCTCCGTTAATTTCTTCCGGTGTGCATTGCCAAGGATGGAGGTCTTGCTCGCGCGCTTCGGATTTAGAGTCTCGCTGCTTGACTTAAATGCGCAAGCTGTCCGTTAGTGGTACTTCGGAGAGAGCTCTTAAAGACTCGAACAATCGTCGTGCGTGTTAATTCGACGACCATGGTCGCTGAACATCATTTCGCGTGGACAGCCCCGCGCCCGAAACGCCTAGAGTGTCAGCCATGGCCAGGAGTTTCCCGTGCGCGCCGCCACGCAGAGACCATCGCTGCGACATCCTTCTTCGAAGCGACTACCTGATTCCTGAGGTCCTTTGCCGCAGCGATGCACGTTTCGCGTTCAAGGAAAACTATGCAAGGGGAATCTCACGGTGCGGAGGTAATTTGGGAGCTCATCGTTACGCTTCTCGCCATGAACATTCGCGAGACTTCGAACGACTACTCTTCAACCGGAAGGCGTACTAGCCTCATGGTGTCTGGTCGGCTCATAACGCTCTTCGAATCTGGAACGAGATGTCATCCAAACCAATGGGATTGATGAGTCATTACGACGCCCGGCCCACGGATCAGTGCTGGTGTATCAGGCCGCTCGGGTACGCTGCTTCGCTAGCGCTTCGTAGACTTGTAGATGGCAGTAAGCGATGCGCAAGGTCCCTGCATCGTGTCCGAACAGCTCGGCTCTGCGTAGCATGTCCCCCACGATGTCGAACGCTTCCAGCTGACTAGCGCCTAGAACGATGTCTCTCATCATGGACGCGGCCCAGGTGGAACTGCGGTCCAGCAAGCGAGTTTCAATCGACCGCAGAGTCTCCTCAGAAAGTCGATGATCGGAGTCCGCGGCCACTGCGGCGCATTCCTGAATGGCCCTCGTCATGACGTCACGGCCAGCGTCGGCAGCCATGATGTCTCCGACGGTCGCTCTCATAAGACATGTGACTGCGGCGCCGGCAGCCAACAGTACCCATTTGTCCCACAGGTCCTGCTCGATCGTAGTGGAAAGGGTGCGCATCCCGACACCATGGGAGAGCAGCGCATGTATCGCGCAAGCGGTGCCGGCTTGCGCCGGTGATCGAGCACCGACGATGAGCTTGTCGAAAGTGCCCATATGCACGATCTCGCCGCTTGAATCCAAAGTGCTGGCAATGTAGAAAACGCCCCCAAGCACCTTGTCCGTACCGAATCGGTCATCGAGCCTGTCATAGACTGCAAGTCCATTCAGCAAGGGAAGTACGAAGGCGCCACTCTGGACAGCGGGAGTGATGGCCTCCATGGCGGATTCCAGGTCGTAGCCCTTGCAGGCCAGCAGCACGAGGTCGAAGCTTTCGTTCGGCGCCAGGACGAGCGTCGTCACGATCTTCCGATGAAACGGCGCCAGCTCGCTACGCACGCGCAGTCCCCTCTCTGCAAGGCGGTGGAACCGCCCTTCCCGAACCAGAAAGGTAACGGCTGCCCCGGCCTCGATCATCCGAGCGCCGTAGTACCCGCCCATCGCGCCAGCGCCCAAAATCAATACTTTCATCATCTCGTTGCTCCCTTAAGTGAAAGCTTCGCTGGTTTAAGCCCGGGCAGGTACGCCAAGGCTGACCGGGTCAAACCTCACGCAGGGACGGGCGTGTTCGCGAGAAAGGCGAGGGGTTTGAGCGGGCCTAGTGCAATGAGCTCGAACTCCATCATGCCGGCCACGCCCAGGGGCAACTTCTCCAACAAGTGGTGCGCTTCGGCCGTGCTGGTGACGTTCATGATGAAGACAACCCCATTGCCCTCATTCTGGAAGTACCAGTGCTCAATCTTGCCGTCCAGATACAGCTTGACTGTTGCCCGGACTTCGTAGGGCAACACCTTGCCGATGTCTTCCGGGACGGCCTTGGGCGTCAGCGAGCCGATCGCTAGCACCTTGGTAGTGGGAACGGACAGGGCGACTAGTGCGGGTAGCGGCGCTACGACTGGTACTCGGGTGTTCTTGATGTCCGACATTACTTTGACTCCAATCTTTTAAGGTGGGAATTAGAAAGCTCACTTGCTGGGCGCGAGGGTGGGTAGGAGCACGGCAAGCGGTCGGAGCGGCGCAAGCCGCGTCAGCTGAAAGTTCATGAGAGCCGAACGACTAAGCGGGAGCGCCTTGAGCATGGAATCAACTTCACCGATGTCGGTGGAGTTGAAGATAAACACTACGCCGCTGTCGTCGGGCTTGAAGAACCACTGGTCAAGCTTGCCGGCGAGGTACAAGCGGACGGTGTCCTCAACTTCGGTTCGCAATACCGCACGAACGGCCTCCGGCGTTGCCTTAGATGTCAGGGTTCCCATCACCAAGACCCGATTGGAGATCACGGGCACTGCCCAACCCGACAAAGGATCTCCGCCGCCATTGGGCTGAGCAAGCGCAGGAGCGCTCGCAGCAATGGCAAGGCTTAGGGCCAACAACCCTGACAGGACGAATGTTCGCGCTTGAAACAAGGAATAAGTTGAAGTCATGGCGGTGCTTTGGAGGCGATGAGATTCAAGAGGTCTACGGAAGGCGTGTGGACATCTTGGCTTGGAAGGCCTTCGGATCCGCCATGTATGCCTCGTACGCACCCTTGGTCAGCCCGCCGGCTACGATCTCGTCACTGGCGCCGGCCTGGACGGCGTCGAGCGCGTCTGACGCAACTTCCTCCGGCGTCAATCGAGGGGGCGGAAGTCGTGTGCCTATAGGTGTTTCTGTCTGGACGGCCAGAACCCCGACCACTGCAGTGCCCTGCGCCGCGAGTTCGGCACGGATGCTTCGGGTGACGGAAAGGAACGCCGCCTTGGAGGCCGAGTACGTGCCCGTGATGGGAAGGCTAACCAGAGCCGCCATCGACAACATGTTCAGCACCGCGCCACCGCCATTGGACGCCAATACAGGCTTGAACGCGCGCGTCAACGCGAGTGGTCCGAAGTAGTTAACCTCCATCTCGTGCCTTGCGTTTGAGATGTCCGGCGCCGAGAGCGCACCGGTGAAGCCCATGTATCCGGCGTTGTTGACGAGCAGTGTCACGTCGGAGGCCTTGGAGGCCGCTGCCACGATGGCTTCGGGGCTCACGACGTCCAGAGCCAGTGGGACGAGACGAGGATTCTTGCTCTCGAGCAAGCTGGCCAGCGCTTGGGGGTCGCGCGCCGTGACGTAGACTTTGGCGACACCTCGCTTCAACAGTTCGGCCACGAATGCTTTGCCGATCCCGCCATTGGCGCCAGTGATGAGTGCGACAGAACCTGTGATGTCCATTTCTTTTCCTAAGATAGTCCTGCGGGACGATGTCGCCGCGTTGAATCTCGGCTGCGCTCGCGCAGGCCTTTTCGCGTTGACGTCAACTGTCGGAGACCATCCGGCTCAGCCGTTCGACGCGGTCCGCTAGTTGTAGTCAAAAGCGCCTTGACTAACACTTGTCCTTAGGGCCTAGATGATCAGTAGCCAATCAGGCGAGGGGTCAAGAAGCTGTGGAAGCGCGCGCCGGCGCCAACCTTTTCCGAGCAAAAGGAGCGATGCGCTCGGATCCATTGATGCGATCACTTTCTTGACGCTGCTCGGTAGCGCGCAGGTGTTTGTCCCAGATGGCGAGTCGCCGCTCGGACGAAATAAGAAGGGTCGGCGAAGCCCGCGCGAGAGCCAATTTCGGATGTTGACAGCCGATCGAAGTTGCGTGCCTCCAGCATTCTCCTAGCGAGCTCGATGCGATGCTTCTGAAGGACGTTACCGAAGGTCCGTCCCTCGCTCGCCATTGCGCGATGCAGTGTGCGTTCTGAGACGCCTACCGCGAGCGCTACATCACTTGCGGTTAGCCCGGGCTCGCAAGCTCGCCTTCTGATTAAGTTGCAGACAAGCTTCTCAGTCTGCCGCTCCCGGGGGTGGAATAGAATTTCCTGGCCGATGAGTTCGGCCTCCACCAGTGACAGCAAAGATCCGAGATTATGTGCAATCAGCCCAGGCGACAGCGACGCACTTGGTACAGCCTGAGGCGTGATTTGAGCGACGAACGTCGAGAGCACGCTTCCCCAGCCCGAGGCACTGGCAATGACACGTCCAGCTAGAAACCCCGGGCGTTGAAGCCAGGCAGCAGTCCAGACCGGTGAGAACTTGATAGTCACGACCAGACCGTTCCGAGAAGAGGTGTCTGCAGCAGAAATCGGGCTATCAGTGAGGATCAGCTCGCCCGGGCGCAACTCGATATGACTCTTGCGAAATGCCAATGTCCATGCGTGTTGAAAGCACACCATGAGCTGAAAGGATTGTGCGATATCCGCTGGCTCACAAGCTTTCGTCGTTGCACCCTCAAACTCGCTGGAATTGACACCCATGATCGTCAACAAGTCCAGCGGCGAGACGGTCTGTTTGCCGCTCGGATTCGGTGTGGCGCGAGCGACAGGTGAAATCGACTTTTCGATCGCATCACTCCAGCCGGAAAGACGACGCTTTCTGTTGAGCAAATCCTGTGAGAAGCGATGGACTGAAGTCGGCTTAGGAACGCAGTGCGCCGTTTGAGCTTCGCTGTTCATCCCGTTGGATGTCAATGCAGGCACAAAGCTTTCCTTCCTTGCCGGCTATTGCTCAATTCAATCATTCGCATCAGCCTGAACTCTCTTGGCCGAATCTACGTCTCGAACTGCGCGAGTCGAAGTCTCCAAAGTGATGTTCCACGACCCACTACGGGCCGACAGGTGCACGTGCGGCATGCGGTAAATGGCTTCGGTCTAGCTTTGCAACTCGCTCTAATGCGGGAAAATCGACTGAATCCATGTGCCCGCCACTTGCTTTGACGGGTGCTGTTTGTTCTGAACGCGGATCGCACACCGGCGCGACTTCTCATATGTCGTCGAGAATTGCTCATGGCCTTGTTGCCGGGGCCTCGCGCTGCCACTGACTTCAGCATCTCGGGCCGAGGCCAAGGCGGACACCCGCGCCCCTCTGCGGAGGCGCCTCTGTTGGCTTCTCTAGCAGGACTTTGGCGAAGGTTCTGTCGAGCGAGGTGCCCTCAACCTTTAACCGCGCATGCCAGTACTCAGGGACATCGGCGGTTCTTAACCTAGGTAAACGGGACCCGATAAGTCGCTTTTGGATACCCAAGCTTTCAGTGCATTCGACGGGACAGGCCGGGGTGGGGTCGGAGTGCCTATTGGGGGACGGGTCTGAGTGGAATCAGTTTGCCGCGCAGAAGCAGCCTTATCGTTCCGATTGCGATCGCGGTGATGAAGACGTTAGACAGGGCGAACAGGTATGGCGCCATGATCGCTGCTGGCCCACTCTCGCCTCGAAGCATCATCACAAGCGGTGCTGTCGCGATGGCCGATAACCCGAACGTGAAGCCCCAGTAGGTAGGGGTGAAGGATTGTTCTCGAACCCACGGCATAACGCGCAGGATAACCAGCGCTTGAAGCAGCGCGTAGCCAAGCAGGGCATGCGCTGGAAGCCCAGGTGCGCCTTCCGTCACGCCCAGATAGGCGACCAGACCGACGGTCGGCGGCGCCAGCTGAATGTCAAGTGTCGGGCGCAGCGCAGGGGGAAGGGGGGCGGAGGTATAAAGTCTTCCAAGGAGCACAGACTCGATGGCCAGCCAGGAGAAAAGACCCGCTCCAAAGGCCATCTGGCCCCAGTCGCGGTAGCCGAGATTCGTAAGCAGACCGGCGGCGACGAAGCAACCACCGACTGCTGGTAGGTAGAGAACAGCAGTTGTCGACGCTGGATCTCTACCTCCCTTCCAGAGCGCACCCGTTCTCCAGATGGCGAAGCCAAAGGTGATGGCCGACCCGACCACGCATAGCGTCGTCGCTGAGACCCAGGAATATGGCAGCACCGCCGAAGCGATAAGCATGGTTGAGACGCCAATCAATCCCACAAAGCAGCACTGAATGGGGTGATGCGCTTCTTCGATCGCCAGAGGTCGCTCCCAAATCAGCTTGGCGACGTAGAGCGCGAGAAGGACAGCCCATACCAAACATGCCACTAGCATCAACAACTCGCCGACGACAGATGGCAACGCCCAGACCTTGCTGGCCTGCCGCCACGCTCCTCCAAGTCCTGCGATGCCGAGGACCATGCTGAAGAAGGCAGCGGGAAGGTTGGGAGTTCGCATATTGCTTTGAATTCTTCGAGGTTTACGAAACGTTGCTCAGCGTTTGCGAAGCGACGCGCAGGACGTGGCGGACGGCGTTCTATCTCAGGTGCGCAAGGCGGTACTGCCGAGGGGTCAGCCCGAGGTGCTTTGTCGCGATTCGGACGAAGTAGGAGGGGTCACTGAAGCCTGCGCGGCGACCGATCTCGGCGGTCGGTAGGCGACTGAGATTCTTGGCCTCTAGCATTCGTCGCGCGCGATCGACTCGCGCCTGCACCAGCAGAATCGAAAAGGAGACACCTTGATTTGCGAGACAACGATGAAGTGATCTTTCGGACACGTTGATGCTTGACGCGACCTCCGCTGCCGTGAGCCCGCATTCTCCCGCGCGTTGTCGCAGGGTGTCCTTGGCAAGGTCCACCAGCTGCCGCTCCTTAACGGAACTGGTGGATGGCAGGCTTTGGACTTCCGCTTCGACCAGTGCGAGCAGCCCCCCCAAGCTGTCGGAGAGCAGCTTAGGCTGCAGTGGCGAAGCTGCGGCAAATTCTGGCGACATCTGTGAGACGAAGCTGGACAGAGCCGCCCCCCAGCCAACGTCTTTGGCAATCCGACGTCCGGCGAATCTTTCGGGATTGGACATCCAGGCGGTCGCCCAGATGGGCGGAATCCTGATGTGAATCGCGTTGGTGCAACGCCGAAAAGAATGAGCGTAGCGGGTGTCTGCGAAGAAGAGGTCGCCGGGATTGATTAGCACAACATCTCCCCGCCATTCGATCCATGCCGGTCCGGCGAAGTCGGCCATGAGGCTGAACGAATAGCTCTCTGCTTTTGCAACGGAGGCCTTGGTCTGGAAGGTGCTCCTCATGGTGCCTCGCGCCTGGATGATAAAGAGCTCGTCGAGAGGACTTGCCGATAGCCGGCAGGAAAAATCGGGCGTCTCCGCTTGCGTCGATGAAATCCGAAATAGCGACTCACCGACGGCCCCAATCCAGTAGTCCAGACGCTGCGAGGCCGTGACCAGCGGCTTCAAATGCGCGAGGTGCTGCGCCGTCTCGACCGGCGGCGTGTAGGCGT
>WXYE02272581.1:0-14821 GCA_011319275.2 Echinosphaeria canescens | reverse complement strand
AACTATAATTATAAATACTATAGCAATAGTATAATAGAAAAAGAATATAGCGATTTAAAATATAATAACTAGTTTTATCTTATTAAAAGCTAGGAAAATACTAAGAAAAAGCAATTAATACTTAAAGGTTTAAACGCAATTAAAGCCTTAAACTAAATAAAATATAATGATATATAATATTTAATAAAGATACTTTTACGAAAGATCTTAATAATTACGAACCGGGAATTAAAGCAATCGACTATTTAATACTATAATATAAGATATATATAGTTACGAAAGTATAAGAATAATATTAAATTAAGACAATTAACTAAGTTAAAAATGAAGAACGCCTTTTGTTTAAAGCCTATAAAAGAGCTAAAACAGTGTAACAGTAATATTAGATATTAAAGCTAGAAGAATTCGAGTTAAAAGGATTACTTTAAACTAAATAGGACTTATTATTATAAAGGAATTATTTAATTAAGAGTAGGATTTATTCGGAGAACCTAATATAATATATATATTTTAAAACTTTTATAATATATAAAAATAAATATTCGAAAAAGAAGGACCCTTTAATAATAAAAAAGACCCCTTTAAACAGGCATAGAAATAATTAGAATTAAAAAGGTTTTAGAGAGACATCGATAAAGACTGTAAGTCTTTTAATATAGCTAAAATAATAATATAACCTTATAATAATATCTTAAATAAAGAAAAAAATACGGAAGCTATAAATATCTAATAATTAAAAAATAACTAGCGCGACTTATAAAGAGTTATAAGTATAAAAATATCTAAAACCTAATATAACAATAAATAGAAGACTAATAAAAATAGTTTAGATAATAATAAATAAAAAGGAGCCGTTAAGAAGAAATATAAGAGGATCGAATATAAAAAGCCGACTTATAAGTTATTAAAAAATAACTAAGATAAAGATTTTTACGAATAACAATTAAAACAAGCAACGCTATCGCTATAAAAGACTAATATTATAATATAAATATTAGATAAAACAGGTATGATATTAAAGCATTTATTAATAATAGAATATAAAGAAATTTTATTAGCTTAATAATAATTAATAACTTTAAAATATTATAAAAAGGAAAAGAATATCTTTATTATCTATAAACTATAAACAAATTAGCATTAGGTTACAATAATAGCGTAATATAATATAAAACTAATTATCTTTAAATTATTATTACTAGCCGAACTATATAAATATAATTTAATATTATAGATATTGCCGAATAACAGATAATTCTCAATACGTTATAATTAAAAAAATAGAAACCGCAAATCGACTAAACTATTAGCTAAATCTTATAGGAAAAGGCAGTACTTTAAAATAAAATAGCACAATTAACTACCTCAATAAGAAAGATATACTTAATATAAAATGCCTGGATACCTCGAAGAGGCTTAGAAGGAGTTATACTAATATAGATATTCGTAAAAAATATAAATAAATTTAAAGTATACCTTAAAGAAAAATAACGAGATACTTTAAACTAGATTAATACCTAAGAAATAGAAGGTATAATACTAGTTAAAGCAATATAAAGGTATTCTAATAATATAATTAACAGAAACTATTATAGAAGTTAATATAAGACGTTAAAACTAATTATAATAAAGGAATAAAATATAGAAAAATAACGGAATATCTTTATAAAATACTTATAACAGTATAAAAAGATTTTCTAAAATAAACTAAAAACCGGATTATTAAAATATTAACTATAAGATTATGAAATTAAATTAAAAGATAGAATAATACCGAAGTTTTTCCCCATCTATTTATTTAATTAGGATTAACTATAGATATTAAAGAGCTATTTTAACGAAAACCTTAAGAAAAAGTATATTAGACTTTCGATTTTATTAATAAGATACCTATTTTTTTTCGTTTCAAAAAAGAACGGCAAAGAAAGACTTATTATTAATTATAAATAGCTTAACGATATTATAGTTAAAAATCGCTACTTATTATTATTTATTATAGAATTAAAAGATAGATTTTAAAGAGTAAAATAATTTATTAAGCTAGACCTATTAAGAGCTTATAACTTAATTTAAATTAAAGAAAGTAATAAATAAAAGATAGTATTTAAAATATATTATAGTTATTATAAATATCTCGTTATACCTTTTAGACTTATAAATATATTAATAACCTTTTAAGTATTTATTAACGATACTTTATAAAAATATTTAGATAATATTATAGTAATCCACTTCGACGATATCCTTATTTCTTCAGCTATATTATAAGAACATCGGACTTATATCTATAAAGTCTTTTAATAACTTATAGAAGTAAACTTATTTGTTTTAATAGAAAAAAGCGAATTTTACGTATAATAAATAGAGTTCTTTAAATACGAAATTAAATTAGGAGAAGTTCGTATAAAACAGGTAAAGGTATAGGCAGTTAAGGACTAGCTTATATTAAAAAACATTAAAGACATTAGGGTATTCCTAGGATTTATAAACTATTATCGACGAATAATTTAAGGATTTATTAAAGTAGTAACAATATTTACCGACCTTATAAAAAAAGAAATACTATAGTAATAAATAGCTAAAGAAGATATAGTATTTAAAGAAATTAGATAGAAGATCTTAAAAGAACTAGTCCTTAAGATCGCCAACCCCGAACAACTATTCGAAGTCGAAATAAACGTATCCGACTATATACTCGGAATATAACTTAAACAGCAAGATAGCGAAAATATATTATATCTAATAGCTTTTTTTAATAAGAAATTATATAAAGTAAAGCTTAATTATTAGATTTATAATAAAAAACTAATAGCTATTATCGAAGTATTTAAAGAATAAAGGCTATACCTATATAGAGCAAAGTATTAGGTCTAGATCTATATAGATTATAAGAATCTTACCTATTTTATAATAAAGTAATAACTTAGCTAACGACAAATATAATAAATAGAATTCCTTACGGTATACAATATTAAAATTAACTATATTAAAGGCTCGGAAAACGCTAAAGCCGATATACTTAATAAAAAGCCGGACTATAATATAACAATTTTAATATATATATAAATAATATTCTAAGCAGACGCTAACGGAGCATTAGAAATAGTAAAGACTTTTGGAATAACTTTTAAGATTAAGAATAATTATAAAGAACTATAATAAGCGTAATAGAAAAAATAAAACTAAAGAAAACGGTTTTTATAATATATAAGATAAATATTATATAATAATAAGCTATATATTCTAAAAAGAATTAGAAACTAAGTTATTAAAGACATCTATAAAATACTATCCGGAAGATACTAGGAAATATTTAAAACCTACGATAAGTTTATATACCTATACGACTTTCTAGATTTAAAACAAAAAGTCTAAAACGTTATATAATAATATAATATCTACGCTAAAATAAAGACATTATAATATAAACCCTATAGAAAGCTATAACCGTTCTTAATATTAAAGAAACTATAAGAATTAATATCTATAGACTTTATTATTAAACTCCCGGTATTTAAGGAATTAAAGACAAATACTTAATATAATAATATTATAATTATTATAGATAGGCTTAGTAAATATACTTATTTCGTATTATTTTAAAAAAAATATATATAGCTAACGATATAATATATATTTTCTTAAAAGTAATAATTAGTAATTATAGATTATTAAAGGAAATCGTTAATAATAAAAATAAACTTTTTATAAATAAATTCTAAAAAGCTTTAATCGAATAATTTAAGATATAATATAAGCTTTTAATAATATATTACTTATAAATAAATAGTTAAATAAAAAAAATAAATGAAATATTAAAGCAATACCTTAAATATTATATTAACTATTAATAAAATAATTAGATACGACTACTATTAATAATATAACTTACCTATAATAGCACGAAAACCGAGACAATAAAAATAATACCTTTCTTTATAAACTACGGCTTTAAGCCGGAAATATAATACCTATTAAGATATAATCAGACAGGAATAGTACCCTAAGTTCAGATCGAAGTCATTAAAATAGTAATAGTTTAATAATAACTACGATAAAAACTAAAATTTCTTTAAGAAAAAATAAGAAAGTATATTAACTAAAAAAAGGTCGAGGGACCGACCTTTAAGAAAAGAAATATAGTCTACTTTATACGACGAAATATTAAAACTAAATAATTAAACAATAAATTAGATTTTAAAAAACTCGGACTATTTAAAGTTAAAATAAAAGTCTTAAATACTAACTATCAACTCGAGCTATTAGATATTATACAGATTTACCTAGTTTTTTATATATCTTTATTAGAACTAATACCTAGAACCGTTAAACTAAATATTATAGTTAAAATTAAAAATAAAGAACTAGAATATAAAGTCGAAATTATATTCGACTCTAAATCAGTAAAATATACTATAAAATACCTAGTAAAATAAAAAGGCTATTTATATAACGAAAATACTTAAGAGCCTAATATATATTTAGGGAATATTTAAGAACTTATTCGATAATTCTATTAATAGTATCCGGATCGGCCGAGGAGGCTAATAAAAGAGAAGGGTCTAAGAAAAAGTCGGACCTTAATTAATCGAAAAAAGAAAGGTTAAAACCAATAAAAATAACAACTTTTATAAAAAGATCTATTATAAAGGAACTAAAAAGACCGGCAAAAAGGAGTTCCGATTATTAACGCTTTTTAACTTTTATAGCTTTAACCTTTTTTAAGTCTTTAAACAATTAAATACTCCGAGATATTATATACCGAATTTTATTAGCCTATAATTTCTATTAACTTTAAATACGAAAGGTATAAATATTAGCTTTATAAATGTCTTCTAAAATAATAATAAATTTAAAATCGGTAGATTAAAAATAATATAAAATATTACGAAGTTATTCGATAAAAAGACTTAAAACGTTATAACCCGAGCAACTAAAATAGATATATTCAATATAACGAAAAAAATCGGAAGGAAAAGCCTAATAAAAAGTAAAATAAAGAGCCTTACAATTTAAATATATAGGTATAATAATAGTATTTTTTTAAAGTACTTTAAAAAGAACGTTACGAAGTACGGAGCTACATAAAAGCACTTTAGCTTTAGATATATAAGGTATGACGGCGATAGTATAGAAAGAAAAAGGAAAAACTTACTTTAATAAGAACTACGAATAAAAGGAATTATTTAAAGAATAAAGTAAATATAATATTTATAGGCTTTAAAAATAAAACTAAAAGAAAGGGAGTATCGTATTATAAACTAATTAAGAAAAGACTAAAAAGTTATATAAGATAAAGAAAGCGGCTACTAGGAAAAAAAAATAATTAATTAAACTAGGCTATCCCGTAAAGGAAAGGAACTAGGTAAATATATAGGCAATATAGACTAAGAAGTTACGTAATAAGAAAGGGTTTAGATAATCTAAGTATTTAGATAGAGGTCTAGAAGATTTAAATATCTAGATAGGAATTTCGGTAGTTTAGGTATTTAGATATCGAAATAAAGACTAAAGAAGAGGATCTTATAGTATTTCAACCGAGAAGGATACCTTAATATATCTAACTAAATAGATCCGCTCTTTAATCGTTAATTATATTATAGTAACTGTTCTAGCAATTACCTGCTCTTATTCTATTACTATATACCGTAATATTCTGCCTTAAATATCTTTAAAGGAAACCCTATAGATATTCAGGCCTACCTTCGTTAAAGAAAGCTGGTCCGTAGCACTAGCCTATCTAATTAACAATACGGGTCCTTTTTATAGTCTATTCTATTATTTTTTAAAATTACAATACTTTTTAGCTATATATCTAAGGATTTTATAGTTAAAATATTTAAGTCTATTATTTGATTATACCGCATTTAAATCTATTAAACCGGTATAATGCTTATAACTTATAAACTAATGCTTTTGCTTTTGCCGAGTATTAGCTTAGTATTTATTATAATAGCGAGGCTTCGGTTATTAATAGGGTTATTTTTTAAGGGGTTTCGTCTATTTTTTTTATCGACTTTTAGTTTTTTTTAAATATCGTTCGTAAATACAGTTATCGATTTTAATCGCTTTAATAATAAACTCGCTGAGCTTTTCTAGGCACTCGTCTTTATTAAGTTCGTCCTTTATATCGTCTCTAAGCCTTATATAAAAAGCTGCTATTAGGGCGTCGTCGTCGTCCTATCCCGTCTTAGTTATAGTTTATTAGAATTCTATTATATATTTAAAGGCTAACCCTCGCTATTTAAGTTAATTAAAGTAGCGCTTAGCCGTCCTTTTTTTTATCGGTGTTATTAAAGGTTTCTTTAAGCCTTTAAATAAAGTAATTAAAGTTCTTAAAAATAGCAATTGTTTTATTGTCCCGATCTTTTTTATTAAGGTCCTTATTTTTAAAGTATTTTAATTAGTTTTATAATATTAGTTTAAACTATTCTATAATAGATCTTTTAAAGTATCTTATTATATATTAAACCTTAGCTTTTTTTATATTAATAGAAAGGTTATAAATTAGCTTAATATAAGTCTAAGTAATAAAGGCTTAGACTATTATATTATTATTTTTTCCGTCGAAGGTTAGTATTTTAGTTATATTGAGGCGAGGTTTACTTGTTTTAATATTGTTTCCCGGGAATATAATAAGCTAGGCCTCTAGCTGTTAGATATATTTTTCTAGGTTAATAATAATCTATTTAGCTGTTATATTGGTTATGAGTTAAGGGGTTATTATTAAGTAGTAGTTATTTGGGGATAAAGTCTTTTATTTTAAATTCCGGGTTAAGTCTCGAAATAAGTCGTTAACGTATTATAGATTAGTTTTTTTTAATAAAGGTAGGCTTAAAAGTCTATAGGGTTTCCTTTAAAGATATTTAAAGTAAAATTACGGTATATAATAAAAAATATGAGTAGGTAATTGCTAGAATAGTTGGTATAATATAATTAACGACTAAAAAGCGGATTTATTTAATTAGATATATTGAGGTATTTTTCCTGTTTAAATATTAAGAGATCCTCCTCTTTAATCTCCGTTATCTTTATAAGCTTACTATTTTACTTATATTTATACTTTTTAATAAGTTTATTACTTTACTTGTGTTTAAATATTTTAATAAGCTCGTTATTTTACTTATACTCTTTTTTTCCCGTGAGTTTTAATGAGTCCGAGTTACGTAACCCTTTAGCTTATGCTTTTCTTATATACCTGCCTTGATCCTATCTTTTACGTAGTAGCTTGACTTAGCTAATTATCTTCCTTTTATAAGGCGGCCGCTTTTTATCTTATGTTACTGTCTTAATTAGGTTCGTAATACTAAGAAGATAAAAACCGTAAATCGACTAAACTATTAACTAGATTTTATAGGAAAAAGCAATATCTTAAAATAAAATAGTATAATTAATTACTTTAATAAGAAAGACGTACTTAATATAAAATGCTTAGAAACTTCGAGGAAGCTTAGAATGAGTTATATTAATAAAGATATTTGTAAAAAACGTAAATAGATTTAAAATATACCTTAAAGAAAAATAACGAAATACTTTAAACTAGATTAATACCTAAGAAATAAAAGGCACGATATCAGCTAAAATAATATAAAGGTATTCTAATAATATAACTAGCAGAAATTATTATATAGGCTAATATAAGATGTTAATAACAGTAAAAAAATAAAACGTAAAAAAATAATAGAATATCCTTATAGAATACTTATAATAATATAAAAAGATTTGTTAAGACGAATTAGAAATAAGATTACTAAAATACTAACTATAAGATTACGAGATTAAATTAAAAGATAGAGTAATACCGAAGTTCTTCCCGATCTATTTATTTAGTTAAAACTAGCTATAAATACTAAAAGATTACTTTAACGAAAACCTTAAAAAAAGGTATATTAAACCTTTAACTTTATTAATAAAATACCTATTCTTCTTCGTTTTAAAAAAAAAAAATAAAGAAATACCTGTTATCGACTATAAATAATTTAACAATATTATAGTTAAAAATCGCTACCTATTACTACTTATTATAGAGCTTAAAGATAAACTTTAAAGAGTAAAGTAGTTTATTAAATTAGACCTATTAAGAGCCTATAACTTAATCTAAAATTAAAGAAAGCAATAAATAGAAAATAGCGTTTAAAATATGCTATAGTTACTATAAGTATTTCGTTATACCTTTTAGACTTATAAACGTACTAATAACTTTTTAAATACTTATCAATAATATTTTATGAGAATATTTAGACGATAGTGTAGTAATTTATCTCGATGATATCCTTATCTATTTAACTATATTAAAAGAAAATCAGACTTATATTTATAAAGTCCTCTAACGACTTATGGAAGTAGACTTATTTGTTTTAATAGAGAAAAACGAGTTCTATATATAATAAATAGAGTTCCTAAGGTATGAAATCTAATTAGGGGAAGTCTATATAAAACAAGCAAAAGTATAGGCAGTTAAGGACTAGCTTATACTAGGAAATATTAGACATTAGAATATTCTTAGGATTTGTAAACTATTATTAATAAATAATCTAGGGATTTGCTAAAGCAGTAATAATACTTACCGACCTTATAAAGAAAGACATATTATAGTAATAGACAGTTAAAGAAGATATAATATTTAAAGAGATTAAATAGAAAATCTTAAAAAAACTAATCCTTAAAATCGCCGATCCTAAATAACCGTTTAAAGTCGAAACAGATATATCTAATTATATATTCGAAATACAATTCAGACAATAAAACAGCGAAAGCATATTATATTTAATAGCCTTCTTTAATAAAAAACTAGACTATAATATCATAATCTTAACGCATATATAAATAATATTCTAAACAGATACTAATAAAATATTAGAAATAATAAAAACTTTCGGAATAATACTCAATATAGAAAGCAATATAAACGAATTACATTAGATATAATAAAAAGAATAAAATCAAAGAAAACGGTTCTTATAATATATAAGATAAATATTATATAACGATAAGCTATATATCCTAAAAAAACTTAAAAACTAAGTTATTAAAGATATCTATAAAACGCTAGCTAAAAGATATTAAAGAGTATTTAAAACTTACAATAGGTTTATATACTTTTATAACTTTCTAGATTTAAAGCGAAAAGTCTAAGATATTATATAATAATATAATATTTATATTAAAATAAAAACATTATAATATAAACTTTACGGAAAGTTATAACTGCTTTTACTACTAAAGAAATTATAGGAATCTATATTTATAGACTTTATTACCAAACTCCCGGTATCTAAAAAACTAAGAATAAATATTAAGTACAACAGCATTATAATTATTATAAATAGATTTAATAAATACGCTTATTTTATACCGTTTTAAGAAATATATATAGCTAACGATATAATATATATCTTCTTAAAAGCAATAGTTAATAACTATAAACTATTAAAAGAAATTATTAATAATAAAAATATTTTTTTTATAATCAAATTTTAAAAAGCTTTAATCGAATAATCTAAGATACGATATAAGCTTTTAATAGTATACTATTTATAAATAAATAATTAGATAAAAAGAATAAACTAAATATTAAAATAATAATTTAGGTGCTATATTAATTATTAATAAGACGATTAAATATAATTGCTATTAATAATATAACTTGTTTATCATAATATAAAAACCGAAATAATAAAAATTATACTTTTCTTTATAAACTATAGCTTTAAATTAAAAAATATAATACTTATTAGGATATAATTAAATAGAAATAGTACCTTAGGTTAAGATCGAAGTTATTAAAATAGTAATAGTTTAATAATAATTATAATAAGAATTAGAGTTTTTATAGGAAAAAATAAAAAGGTATATTAATTTAAAAAGGGTTAAAGAACTAACTTTTAAAAGGGGAAATATAATTTATTTTATATAACGAAATATTAAAATTAAATAACTAAATAATAAATTGGATTTTAAAAAACTCGGACTATTTAAAGTCGAGGCAAAAACTTTAAATACTAACTATTAACTCGAACTATTGAATATTATATAAATTTACTTAATATTTTATATATCTTTATTAAAACTAATACCTAAGACTATTAAATTAGATATTATAGTTAAAATTAAAGACAAAGAACTAAAATAAAAAAGCTATTTATATAACGAAAATATTTAAGAATTTATTTAATAGTTTTATTAATAATATCTAGATCAATAAAGGGAGCTAATAAAAAAGAAAGGTTTAAGAAGAAGTCGGACTTTAATTAATTAAAAAGGAAGGATTAAAAATAATAAAAATAACGACTTCTATAAAAAGCCCTACTACAAAGGAATTAAAGAAGACAACAAAAAAAAACTCTAATTACCGATATTCTTCAACTTCTATAGCCTTAACTTTTTTTAAGTCTTTAAATAATTAAATATTCCGAAATATTATATATAAGATTTTGTTAGCTTATAGTTTTTATTGATTTTAAATATAAAAAGCATAGGTATTAGCTTTATAAATATTTTTTAAAGTAATAATAAATTTAAAGTCCGTAGATTAAAAATAATATAAAATATTATAAAGTTATTTAATAAAAGGATTTAGAACGTTATAATTAAAATAATTAGAATAAATATATTTAATATAACGAAAAAAATTAAAAAGAAAAGCCTAATAAAAAGTAAAATAAAAAGCTTTATAATTAAAATATATAAATATAGTAATAATATTTTCTTAGAGTATTTAAAAAGAATATTATAAAGCACGGAACTCTATAGAAATACCTTAGTTTTCGAAATATAAGGTATAACAAAAGTATATAAAAAAAGAAAAACTTATTATAATAGGAATATTAAGAAAAAGAGGAACATTTAAGGAATAAGGTAGATATAATATTTATAGGCTTTAAAAATAAGACTAAAAAAAAAAGTATCGTATTATAAATTAATAGGAACTTAATTAGGACGGTTATATAAGATAGAAAGCAGTTACTTTATAAAGAAAGGTAATTGGCTAGACCGGGTTATTATATAGAGGATAGGATTAAGGCGGGTATATAGGAGGAGTACGGATTAAGGAGTTACGTAACTAATAAAGTTTAAAAAGGCTAGATATTTAGATAAAGGTCTAGATAATTTAAACGTTTAAATAAGAGTTTAGATGGTTTTGGTATCGAGATAGGGAGACTAAAGAGGAAGATCTCTTAGTATTTAAACGGGAAGGATACTTCAATGTATCTAATTAGATAGATCCGCTCTTTAATCGTCAATTACATTACAGCAACTATTCTAGCTATTACCTACTCTTGTTCTATCACTACGTACCGTAACACTCTGCCTCAAGTATCTCTGAAGGAAACCCTGTAGATATTCAGGCCTACCTTCGTTAGGGAAAGCTGGTCCGTAGCATGCGGCTAAGGCCGCGAGGTAGCTCTCGGGCCGGCGTGCCCTTATCGTAGGTTCTAACCGGCCCGTGACATCTAAGGGCATGCATTTCGATCAAATCCTATTATGGAAGAATACCTTGGCACTAACCTGTGCCCGCCAATGTTATTCCCAGACTTCAAAAACGCGAGAGAGCAGGCCCTGAATCATCCCCCCAAGAATACGTCGTTCAACGCGCCCGAGGAGCGTACATCGCATCCATTTGCCAACCAGAGGCGACGTTCGACCTCTCGGTTGCAACGCAATTCCAGGGCCCTGGAGAGAACGAGATCAAAGCGCTTAACAAGCGCCTCGACTGGCAGATAACCAACAAGACGCTAGGTCTAAGATATATACCCATCGATTTAACGAAAGCGAAGATCTTGGTCTTCGTCGACAGATCTTTTATTAATAATAAGGACCTGACCTCGTAAATCGGATATATGGTTATACTTATGAATAAAGACGAGAACAACAACAGTACGTACTTGTTACGAGGCAACCTCCTCTACTCGTCTTCCAGTAAGTATTTTATTCCCCCCCCTCTGAGATAGACACGCACTGGCAACACAGGTATTCGCTTCGAATTCGCTATTTGGACGGCTGCCTCCAAGACAGCTGTTTTGCAGCACGTGCATGGCGAAGAGATGGTTGAAGACGGTGTTATCAAGACCTTGGACAGGGTGAAATATACTAGTTTTGGCAGAACGTTGGTAGGCTGCGTCCTAAGAGGGACGTCGCTAGGTAGGAAGGTCTAAAGCTACAAGGGTCGTGTGCTCAGCGTGTCGGTATTGGAGTGAAATATGGACTGGGACTCAGCGGCGTCGTGGACGAGGACTGGGTCCATGCCCTCCAAAGGTGGCGTGGCGCGGTGCGCAGTGAGTTCGAGACCAATACGCCTCCACCTTAATGGCCAATTCCTGTGTCGTACTTGGAAACCGGGTTCAACACACGCGGCTGTGGAGCGAAGACCTGAAGAGCCGCGGCTTGGGCCTCCTCTCCATAAACACTGTCAAGGAGAGAGGCTCCCTCGAGCGCCAGGGTTTGAGGAGCTGAAGACGGGTCACAGGGGCTCAAACTCCAGGTCAATTTCTGGTCGTTTTTTTTTTAGTTTCCTGTCTGTTGTTTTCCTTCCTCCTCATGCCGATATCCATATCTGTATTGCGTTGGCTCGAGAGCCTGTGTGAGACTCTTCAAGGACCTATTTTTCTGTCTCCCTAAGGCATGTCAGGAATTCTCGGCAACTACCACTGTCAATAGTGGCATTACTAATACTAGCAACATGATTCCTTTCTGCAAGTCGATCAGTAAATTCCACCAAACCCATCCATTTCAGACTATTCTACCCACCCGCTCAACAGGTTATGAGCTCGAAAATGTTCATTTTCCAGGGTGCATAGTTGTTTACTGAAGAGGGTGTGATAGGCAGAAGAGGTTTTGTTATTGGCATGAGGGTTGAGGGCTGGAAAGGTAAGGACAGAGACGGATGTGCAGTTATATCCATTGAAGGCACGGTGCCAATCACAAAATAAACATTTAGATCCTAGGGTCCGTACACGCTTATTTGTTACTAACCCCAATTGTAAAGTGCTATAGTATCTTCGAGCGAAGCGAGGTCGGGGGTCTGGGGGATACCCCCAGGAAAAGGCTGCTCTACCTTTTAACTTCTCTTTTTCCTGGAGATACCTCCCAGACCCCCCGACCTCGCTTCGCTCGAAGATACTGTGGTAATATAATCGGTTAGTAAATGAGCGTATACGGACTCTAGGATCTACATGTTAATTTTGTGATTGGCACTATACGTTGAGGGGGAGCCACTCGGGCAATCGCAGAGCTGCGGCATACGAACGACAACAAGGCAATAATCAAGCTCATCACAAGGGTCTCTGCCATTTCGGCCACGCAGCCGTCCTTCACTGTCATCAGAGAAAAACAAACCCTTCAGCCAGTCTTGAAAATCTAGAAGCCCATTTCTCCAGGGCGCGGGACAGGGGAGGACCGAGGGTGTACTTGCACTTCAAAGACCTGTCTTTTTTTTGTCTTCGCTATAACGGTTTCGGTTATATCGTCGTCGTCGTCACGAGCTCGCTTTCGTGGCGTCTTTTCCTTTGCCGGGAGATCATGGGACACTGCGCGCGGCGTCATCCTATCGTATATACCTTAGCCACTCCCGGGAGAGAACACCGCAAGTCGGTGGTTCAATGCTTGCCAGAGTACACTTGGGCTTCAGGCCAACCTCCCCGTGCGAGGTCCATAGGCCAAAAAGAAAAAGAAAAAAACCCTTCGTTTTAGATGGCCTCGATGACGCTCCTGTCTTGCTGAAGGGTCATGTCCAGCTCGTTGACGGCAGGGGGGTATAGGCCGACCCTGAGGGCGACTGGGATCGGGGCGGCCACTTTCTTCTGATCGTCATTCAAGCCGTTAAAGTGGCATAGATGCTTGATGGGTCCGCCGGCGAAGGCAGGGGAGGTAGGGTTGGTGGTAGGATGCTGGGTCGACGGCTCCAGGCTGTTGGGGTGAGGGGGTTGGAAGGATGACTGCCGGATGGGGTTGTTGCAGGGCCAAGGGGATCGATCTTCTGAGTTGGCTGGACATGATTGAGGTTGGGATTTGGGCTGTGGTATGATCTGGCGTGGATGTGACAAAACGCTGGAGAACTCTGTCCGTCTAGTGTTGGGTCGAAGAAGGTCTACAGAAAGAAGGGAAGAGTAACAGAGTTATGAGAGAGAGTTTCTAAATTGACACTCCATAAAGAAAGCGACTTCGTAATTTCAAATCATATGCTCTAGGGAGGGGTTGGCGGCTTGGAGAGATAGGTTTTTACTCCTTTCTTCTATTTGTTATACCCCCTTTCGATCCACTCCATATCCTTCATTCAACAATTCTACAACTTTTTCCTATTCCTTTATACTCCTTCTCTGCCCTTTGGAACCACTTTTTGTTTATCGACGTCTCCCTTCTTCCCTTTGTACTCCCCATGTATATCTCTTGACACCTTTTTCTTTTCTTTACTTCCCTCTTGTATTGTCTCTGCAAGTTCCAAGTACTATTTCTCCTACCCTCCGCTATCCTTCCTTTTGCACCAACGTATCCGTAGACGTTACCTCAGGGACAGGCCTTGGGTTACCAAAGAAACAGGAGGCAGCTGCTCCGGAACTGGGGGCGATATGAACGATAGAAGTAGAACGACGCATGTCAATCGTCTTCCCAGATGCTCCATAACATTATTGGCTGGGTGATATTCTGAACTTATTATGTATATGCAAGACAAACTATCCATTGCAACCTACGCTTCTTCTCCCCCCCCCCCCGCCCCCCTCCCACATCAATGCACCCACAAACGCGCTCGCCGTCTCCCGCAAATCCCGTTTTAATCATACAGGCCCTCGTCCTCCCCCGCCCCGTCGTCGCGGAACACAGCCTT
>WXYE02272480.1:0-14853 GCA_011319275.2 Echinosphaeria canescens | reverse complement strand
CGGCCGGCTGCGGGTCGCGCCCGAGTCGCTCGTATTCTTTGAGGAAGGAGGCCTCGTGCAGGACGGGAAAGTCGGGGTGGACGTGCATGAAGAAGGCCGAGATGATCCGGTCGGAGAGGGGGCTGGTCACGAGGGCACGGGCATCGCCCATAGACGTTGGTGGTGGGGGCGTCGAGGCGGCGTCGCTACCGGGCGTCGTCGAAGACTCGGACCGGCTCAGCACGAGCGCTGCCAGCTCCTTGGGCGTCGCGAGCTCCATGGGGTTGCGTCCGAACAGGTAGAACTGGCCCGGGCCGTTGATCGGCCTCTGCGTGCCCGGGCCGCCGCCAAACATGCGGCGCATCTTTAGCTGGAATATGTAGCTGCTGGAGGGCCCGATGTATTGCGTCTTGCCCTGCTGGTCTTGCAGCACAGGCAGCTGTTCGGTGGCCGGAGGACCGCCATCTTTGCGTTTGTGCGCTTTTTGTGGTGGCGGCGGTGGTGGTGGTGGCGGCTGTGGCTGCTGTGGCTGTTGTTGTGCGCGCTCAGGAGTGGAGCGGCCAGCGCTTTCGGCGTCGTCGTCGGTCTGGGCCAGGGGCGACGACCGAAGGGAGATGCCATGCGATGCCGCAGCGGCGCGAATGGACTCGGGCGACGACGTGTCGGCATTGATCATGAGCTTCTGGACAAGGCCCTCGAGCAGCGACAGGCGCTGAGCGTCGGCATCGGCGGCGGCGGGAGAGACGTGGGCGGGGCGCGAACGAGCCGTCGTCATGCACTTGATGTTGCGCGCCGTACAGTAGGTACACGCGCCGTCTGAGCCCGGGCCGGCTGGCCGTTGGCATTTCTGCTTGCGCGACTTGCAGCGGTCGCATGATCTGCAGTTGTGTGAGCTTTGGAGAGGTCGTGGAGCCGGCCGGGAGTTGTCGTGCAGCCGACAGTTGTGGATAAGGAAGAGAGGGAGAGGGGAGAGGGAGAGAGGAGTGGACACCACCTATCGGCGGCATTGGGGCATCAAGATCAAGCAGCAGGCAGCAGGCAGCAGGCGGCAGGCGGCAGGCGGCGGGCCGGGCGACGACATGTAGTTCAAGGCGGTATATGGTACATGTACTGCATGAAATATGAAACCGCTTACATTTCTGTACGCTTCCGAAGGTCTGGTGGTACTCGGCGGCTGGGCATTGCATGTGCGGGCTTGAGCATCGAAGCAAGGAACCGTTCGCTCACCGGCGACGAGAACGGTCAAAGGCTTGGCTGGGGACGATGTGGTGGCGACCAGGGCGGGAGGGGCGGAGGGGCGGAGGGGCGGGGACGCAGAGACGCGGAGACGCGGAGACGCGCGGAGGCGCAGGTGAGAGCGATTACGTACGAACAACAATTGATTGATAAAGAAGGAAGGGGCCAGAGCCAGCAAGAAGGATGAGATGAGGCTTGCTTACCTCTGCTTTCTTTGGACAGCAGGAAGGAGGCACCCAGCTCAAATAAGTACTGTACGTGATATGCGGCCACCAGTCGAGACCGGTGTCAGCCCCGGCTTCCTCCTAATCCGGGAAGGTGGTCATCGCAGCTGCTACATGTATGTGGCAGACGCTACTAGATACTAGAGACTAGACCAGACCAGACTAGACCAGGAGCTGGTCATGACGGTTGCCAGAGCTGGAAGCCGCAATGCTAGTTTAATGGAGATGTTTCTCGCCAAGGTGCCAGAGTCTGTGCGGGAGCACAGTGGTTTGCGCCAAAACAGACTGTATGTTGGTTTGTTCAGTCTGTCAGTCAGTCGCACTTTCCACTTTACACGTTCGACACCCCTGCCCCCTTGCCTCCTGCCTGCCTGCCTGCCTGCCTGCCTCCCTGCTGCCAGCTTTCGGAAGGCACGTACGTTCCACCCCACGCCCACCACGCCCACCCCACGCCCACCACGCCCACCCCACGCCCACTCCCAAAACCCACTCCAAAGCACACTCTGTTTGAAACACGCGTCCAGCCGTGGCTACGTGCAGCGATGCTCCTTGCTCCTTGCTGCTCGCTCAGTCGATGGCCCGCGGCCCAGCCAGCCCCAGGTTGCCGGCAACGGCGCTCTGTCCAATCACGTCACCGGGCCGCCCGTCCGTTCGCTCGAGAAGGCCCACGCTGCGGCAAAGGGCGCGACCCGCAACCGAGCGCGAGCTGTATCAGTGGCAAGCGCGCTAGCTGTATTGAGCCAGGTGCGTACAGTATTGAGCCGGTCCAATGGCCGAAAGTGGTACGGCCAAAATAAAACAAAAAAACCGCCGAGGTGCCATCGTTCCCTGCAGGCGCGAGTCGAACTACTGCACGAGCGGGCCCGTTGGGGGTTTGATCTTATCATTCGAGCGAAGCGAGGTTGGGGGTCTGGGGGGTACCCCCAGAAGAAGAAGAAGGAGAAGAAGAAGGTTAAAAGGTTAAATGGTAAAACAACCAAAGGTAGAGCGGCCTTTTCCTGGGGGTACCCCCCAGACCCCCGACCTCGCTGCGCTCGAAGTTATCATAGTAATAGTAATATAATAGTATATTGGACGGCTCCTCCACGCCCTTCCACTCGTACTGCCGGTAATGGAAGCAAGCGAAGCAACATTTGGAAATAAGCGAAGCATCACGTGATCAATTTGCTACCACCAAGAAAATAGCTCGTCTTCTACAAGCCCTTTTGATTTGCTTTTTCGATATTCGTGATCTCCAGAAAGCCCTCTGTCAGACCTCGTAGGCGTTTAATTGGCTTAAAATCAACGTCATTGGGCTATTGGTTGTTGAGATATTGAAGAACATAGATTTTGTGGTGGTGTTGCTTCGCTTATTTCCTAAATGCAGCTTCGCTTACTTCCATGACCTGGCTGCCAGATACTCGGCATTTCTCGCCGCGCAAGGGACGAGTATTGACGGGGATGCAGCAAGGTTGGGGGGACGCGGGATTTGAAGGTGACGACAGTAACCACAACCCTTGGACTGGTCGCAGCCACACACTCACGGGCTCGAGAGTTGTTGATACAAAGTGGCTTTAAAAAAAAAAAAAAAAAAAAACTGGGGCAGGGAATGGAAGCAAGCGAATGACGTTGCCTGCAATAAGCGAATGTAGTCCAACCACCACAATGTTTTTTTACGACATCTCAATAATTATCGCAGAGGAAAGAAAAAACCCGAGGTTCTGACAGAATGTTTTTCTGCCTTTTTCGAGGAGCTTGCGACGAGGCCGGGGGGTCTGGGGGGGACCCCCCAGGAAATCTTTACTACTCTGCGACTTCAAGATATTTATTTCCTGGGGGGTTCCCCCCAGACCCCCCGGCCTCGTCGCAAGCTCCTCGAAAAAAGCAGTCAAGAGGGCTTTGGTTGAAAAAAAAAAAAAAAAAAAAACCAGATTTTCTTAGTGTTGGTATTACGGGGAGTTTGATGACGTACTGTACTGTATGCATTTGCGTATTACAGAAACCGGTATTCGCTTGCTTCCATACTGAGAGGGTACCAAGGACGATTTACGGGAAGGACCTTCAAACACACGCATCAATATTCCTGCATCAACGCTATTCACGGCCAGGCCGTTCTTGGTTTCGCTGTAGTTTCCATATGGCCCAGCACAGCCCCTTTGCCCGGATCTCGGACCCCTTCCACATAAACACGCCCGCGCCGAGCGGAAAGGTCGCGATGGGCAGCGCTGCGAACACGGCGTAGGCGACCTTGGCCCCCCCCGGCTGCCTCACCCAGCCGGGCACGAAGTAGGGCGGCGGGTATGCCATCGTGTTGATAAAGAACTGGCACACTACCGAGATCTCGGCCGCGCGGTCGGGGTAGCAGTCGGTCATGTACGTCATCAGCACCGTCATCAGAATCTCCTGGCCGGCGGTGAAGATGGCAATGCCCGCCAGCGCGGCCTGCCAGCTCGTCGGATATGTCAGCTCGAAGCCGTAGAGCAGCAGGCCGGCCGACACGGCCAGCAGGCCCGGGACGGTGAGCACAAGCAGCTTCTCCGGCTGCCACGGCCTGTTGCCTTGCTCCTGGGCGACGCCGTCGTCCCTTGTTTTGCCCCCGCGCAGCAGATGGCGCTTTGCCATCCAGTCGCACGGGGGACCGGCGAGCAGCTCGCCCGCCACGGCGCCGACAAGACCGGCGAAAGAGCAGAATCCCACCTGGCGCGTGGTGAATCGCCAGCGCGAGTCGAGGCCAAAGTTGAGCGGGAAGCCGGCCGTGTTGGCGACCTCGGTCATGGCCGTGATGGAGAACCAGAGCGACGGCAGGACGACGGCCGGGCAGGCAAACATGGCAAACGGGCGAGTGAAGGTGTAGCTCCACGAGTCGTTGGCCGTCGCTGTTGGCTTGCGGAAGCCGAGATCGCAGAAGCCCGTGCCATGTCTGCTATTACTACTAGCAGCAGCAGCAGCAGCATGTTGGCCAGGACCCTTGTCTTCTCCCCCCAGGACCCGCGGTCGGCTGACGGCGCGAGAGCGGTCAAACATGGTTTCCGGCACTTGCAAATAATGGAGAGAACGATGCGGTTAGGCCAGAGAGGTAGGTAGGTAGATCCCGATTGTACTCTTCGAGCGAAGCGAGGCCGGGGGTCTGGGGGGTACCCCCAGGAAAAGACCAGGTAGGGAGGGAGGGAGGGAAATGTACCCAGAAAAGCTAGGGGGCACGAACCGAATAAATACTGGCAAGTCAACAATGCACCAAACAGGATCGATGACAGGTACATTGCCCAGCGCCAGCCCAGGCTTGGGTTCTCTGCGATCGAGCCCCCGACCACTGCTCCCAGGTACGGCGCGCTCACCAGCAGCAGGGTATTGATGCCCAGGCGGCGCCCCTTTTGGTGCACGAAGAACATCTCCGAGATGGCGGCCGGGCCGATGCAGAGGGCGGACGAGGCGCCAAAGGTCATGACGACGCGGCACGCCAGCGCGCGGGCAAAGGTCTGGGCCGTGCCGACGAGGATGCTGAAGACAATGGCCAGGACGGTCCCCGCCATGAGGACCGGCCGCCGCCCGAACTTGCGGCTCAGGGGAATCCAGATGAAGGGGGCGATGCCGGGCACGACCGAGGCAGTCGAGCCTATGTAGGTGCCCTCGACGGTGGAGACGCCGAATTGCTTGGAAAAGGCACGGGCACTGGGGGCCTTTTGGGTGGGAGCGAGGGCGCGGGCGCGAGCGCGAGCGCGCATGTCTTTGACGTTAGCACTGTGCTCATTCGCATTCTCAAGAACCAACAGCAGCATGCATTACCAGTATGGTGGCGGTGAACTTGACGAAGAAGGATCCAAAGGCCAGGACGATCATGGCTGCGTGCTTCTTGGCAGGCGTCCAATTCTGAGGGCCGAATCATCAGCAGCCATCCCATCCATCATCACATGCTTTTCAGCCCACGAACATGTAAAAGAAGGTGCTTACGAGAGGCTCCTCGGGATCGTCGGTCGGCTGGGGCACCAGGAGCGTGCCGTCAGCCGCCCTCTTCGAGACGAACGAATCGCCCTCTTGCCCATGACTGCTCTCGCGGCTGGTCAGGGTGGCAGACGTGGAGAGGCTGACAGCGGTGGACCTTTCCGGGGGAGAGAGGCCGACGACCTTGCTGAGGGGGAGGACCATGTCCCTCACGCCGGATGCGCGAGGCGCATGCTATCTAAGCGCGTATACTGAGAGGTGGCAGCAGCGGGTTTGATGTTGCGATTTTGGTATGATCAAGACAATCTCGGATCAAAAGGTCAACAAGGCCATGAACGGTCACGGTCAAGGACGGAAATGAATGCACGTGGAGGTCGATAAAGACGCAAGTTTCGCGAGACAAGGGGAAAGATGGAGGTTGGTTTCCACCCTTCCCACTCTTCACACCCCGGGAGCCGGCCATCTTCGGCCTCTCATTGGTCGTTTTTCTCAATGCCTCGCCTTGTCTGCGCGTCCCGCTAGACACCTATGCGGCTTTAATTGAGCCGCCCAGGTTCAGAGACTCGAGATTATATCTCGGTCGGCCGGAGGAAGGACTGCTATATTTAGGGCTATATGTAGGCAGTCTATCCACATCAACTAAGGTAGTAGTAGGAGCAGTAGGTTCGATAAGAAAAATAGAACTATGCCTCGGGCCACTTGCATGAGCCGGGATATGCTTTTCCTCCGTCGGGAGCAGGATTCGAAACACACTTGCTGGGAGCAAAGCCCGCCAGGATGCGCGTCAGCTCATGCGCCTTCTTCAGAGAACCAAATGCGGCCCCACTCCCTGGAGAAAGACTCGGTCGCCCGGTCCAGGTCGGCCTGCAGGTCGTGCTCCCAGATCCAGAGCAGGGAGCGGTTCATGTGGTCGACCACCTTGCCGAGGTCGTCTCCCAGCCCGGGCGCCGCGAGCGCGAACACCCTGCCTGTCTCGCGGCTGGTCTGCACCATGCGCTGCGCTCGCGGCCTTCGGATCGAGTCGTAGACGGCGAGGGCAATCTCGATCTGCGCCGGGGATCGCACGAGCGCGAGCAGGCGCGCGAGCACGAGCGCGTCCTCGAGGCTCTGGCCCGCCCCGGCAGCCTGGTGCGGCGTGGCGGCGTGCGCCGAGTCGCCGGCGAGGCAGATGCGTTTGCAGTAATAGGTTGGCGTGATGGGGTGGTCATGTATCGCCCAGCGCATCGGTTCGCTCTCTGCGGCCTGGTGGACAGGCGTCAGCATGAGTGAGCAGTTGAGAGGGAGAGAGGACATTCGGGTAGGGATCCGGGTAAAGAGGGAGACAGCAAGGGGGAAGGATAGCAAGGGGGAAAAAGACAGCAAGGGGAAAAGACAGCAAGGGGAAAAGACAGCAAGGGGAAAAGACAGCAAGGGGAAAGACAGCAAGGGGAAAGACAGCAAGAGGGGAGTTTGAAGGATTTTATACCTCGAGAAGGCGAATCAGCCTGTCGGCCACGCCCGCATCCTCCAGGTCTCTCCGCATCACGTCTCTCCCCACCGGGACCGTCCACTCGCCGCCCTCCCAAGGCAGCTCCGGCCCGGTTGGCCGGAAGCAGACCACGTTATACTCGGCGCCCTTGGAAATGGGAAAGGCCACGACGATGGCCTGCTTGCCCATGAACATCTTCGCGTCCCCGGCCAGCTCGTTCCCCATCGCGTCCTTGCCCATGACTCGCATGGCCACGTGCATGGGCACTATCCGCCGGTACGCATACCTGGCGGCATATCGCGCCGGCACGCACTCCGGAAAGCGGTCCCCCAGCACAGCAGCCCTCGAGGAGCCCCTGATCCCGTCGCTCCCGACCACCAGGTCCGCCTCGACCACCTGGCCGTTTGCAAACGTGATCCGGACCACCGGCTGGTCGTTGCCCCCGCGAGGGGAGGCGGACTGCTCCATGCCGACGGCATGCATTCCAAACCTGACGATCCCGTCCGGCACCTGGCTGGCCAGCAGGTCGAGCAGGTCCCTCCGGTGCGCACTTTTCCTCAGGTAGATGTCCGCCCCGAAGCCCTGCGGAACCCCCCAGCCCGTCCTGCTGAGGCCAAACCCCTCCTCGCACAGCAGCGCGTCCATCATGATGTGTTCCTTGCCCGCGTTCAGGTTCCCCGACGAGATGGCGCTGAACAGGGCGCCGAAACCGGGCGCCAGCATCTCGGCCGCTCGCAGCGCGTTGGGGCCGAGCCCGATGCCGGCGCCCACGGTGCTGAATGTCGGCGCGGACTCGTAGACCGTCACGGACATGTGCGGGCTGCCCTGCCGGAGCAGCCCCATCGCCAGCGCGAGCCCGGCAATGCCCCCGCCGACAATGGCCAGGCGGAGAGGCGGCTGGCCCTCGGGGGGTGGTGGTGATGCCATCGGGCGTGTAAGTCGAGGATGATGATTATGCCGGCGCGGTGGAGTTTGCACCAGCACTTTCCCCAGTCTATGTGGGGGGACGGCGAGGCGATGTGCTTTTGCTTTTGCTTTTGCTTTTGCTTGGGAATAGTTGGGATATTCAGTAGAGCCAGCAGTGTCTTCTCACGTGTGTCTCTCTGGTATACTTATAGATGCAGGAGTTTCTGAGCAGGACCAGAACAGACCAGAACAGACTGTATCAGACGGAAAGGGGGAGAGAGGGGAAGGGCGCAGGACAGACGGTCCGGTCTAACTTCGCCCACTCCCACCGCTCACACTCCCCAACTTGCCTCCCTCGTATCCAACCTCGCCTTGGGGTACAAAGGCAGCCAGCTCCCTTGCCCTCTCCCATGTGGGGCTGAGTGATACCCAAGTTCAACGGGCCAAAACGTAATAAGACAGCTGAGATTGACCGAGGAAGTCGTTCAACTGGCCGACATGAGGGTCACGACCACGGCGATCGCACGCCCGACTTCTCCGCACTAAAGGAGTACTCGGCCGTATCTTTACAAGGTCGGCGAGAGGGGCTAGACTTGTCGCAGCAACCGCCATCGAATGAGGGGGGACGGGGAGATTGTGGAGGAGCGTAGACCACGCCATCGGGGCAAATAGAGTCGGCGAAACTTGCAACGGCGCGCGGCAAAAAAGGGAGCAGAAACACATGTAGCTACAGTATTACCGAGCTAGTTTGCGACCGGCCTTTGACTGTCTTCCACCACAGCAGGTGCCACTGTCCTAAGTCTTAGGAATAGGCAAGGAGACAGGAAACAAAGTCTCATATTCGGATCTATCAATATCTAGTACAATGTCTGAATGTATAGGAACTTGGAAGGGGGGTTCACGAGGACGCTACATCTCAGCCAACTCGACTCCACATCAGACGACATCGAGGCAGGTGTTGTGCTCTGTTGTCCTTGAGGTTCGGGAGCCAGGCTTCCGACAAATCGGCCCTGTTTCACGCCCAGTGCAATCCACATCGGCGGGGAGTAGACGTGAGCAACGACGAAAGCGGTACCGAGATCCAATGCTCCCGCTGAAGAGCGGTAAGCAGACGGCCGCCAGTCAGCCTTTGCCTACCGCATACAGACGGAAACCGGGACCCGCCAGCCGCCTCTGAGACAGGTGAAAAAACCGACTGTCATATTTGCTGGGCAGGGCTGGCAGCCAATATACAAGTCACGAGCCCGGCGACGGCTGGGCCTTTGGAAGCACGACATGCCTCGGGCCACCCAACCGGACTGTCATGCACAGCCTAAAGTAAACCTTGGCAGCCTGTCCGGTCGGCAGCCAGCTTCCGCATCCCTGGATAGGCAATGAGCCCGTTGCCTGCTTCTTGGCCCCCACGTTCGAAGCTGTGCATGCGCCCACGAGGTTCCTTTTTCCTGGGGGTTCCCCCCAGACCCCCGGCCTCGCTTCGCTCGAAGGTGAGCAGTTGTCCTCCTCTGGCAAGGGAGAATTCTGGGGCTGTTTTTTTTTTTTTTTTTTGCTGTGCACACCCCCAGGCCTCTCGACCTAGTCTGAGTTAGTTTATAATTACTAGCACCGTCGGCCATGGTTTCAAGTCCTCGATTACAACCCCGCCACCAAAGCCGCCAAGAATCCTACGAACTAGCCAGCTAGATAGGCAGGTAGATACTCCAGCTATGAACAGCCATGGGTCATTATGTGTCTTCCATTTGTCGTGTTATGGAGCGGGAGGAGATCGAGCTTATTGCCTGTCATCGACGGTCGATCTGTCGGGACAAGATCGGGGCTTTTTGGACGAAGCACGGAAGTTGGATAGGTGGACGACATTGAGCAATGGCGGTACACCACTGAGGGCACGTGCAAGTTAGGGGCGTGTATAGAGTATGTACTTTGAAGTGACAGGTAATACGCTTACGAGCGTGACCAAATTCGTATACATCATAAACATACTGTGTTTGGAATCTCACTCTCGGCCTTTTTCTCAGCATTCAGGGGTCTTGTATATGGATTCAAAAGACGGTTATGAGAGGGGAAGATGGCAGTTGACACGATGAGCATATGTCTAGTGTAGGTACTTATTGTGACAACCCACTGTTGCTGTCCTTGTCCATTTCTTTTAATGTAGCGTTCCTTTCCCCTTGCAACATAAACAAAAGCAACCATTACCGAGATGGGAAAGGGAGCTGTATGGCTTGGCGGTGCCAACGTATACTAGTATAGTAGGAAGCCAGTATAGACTGACCTAAATCACATCCGAGGAGATCCGTGTCGTGGGAGGGGGCAGTATCATTAGGAGAACGGTGGCGTGTCCAAAGGGAGGATGGATCCTCAGACGAGCCATGTCAGAGTTGCAGTACTGCACCACGCTCAAAACTCGCAAAAAAAAAAGAAAAGAAAAAAAAAAGAAAAGAAAAAAGGGGGCCGCAAAAATCAGTGGAGCTTACGCAAGGGAGAGAGCGTAATCCCTCTCCACCTCCGCGTGAACATGAACCCCAACTATTACAAATCCTTGTTGCGGTCACAGCTTTCCCGAGTGATTGCCCGCGCACAGCCAAGGCCGTCAACTGCTGTCTCGGCTGCCCTCTCCCCCCGCAGCCTATCATTCAAGCCAGCCCCTCGACTTTCCGCCAGCGCGCCCACCACCACCACCACCACCACCACCACCATCATGTCTTCTGCCAAGGCCATTCCCGTGATTGTGGCTGGCGCCCGTGAGGCCATGGGCGAGAATGTCGCCAAGGCCCTGGCGCCGGAGATTGAAAGTAAACCACCCCATATCTTCGAGCGAAGCGAGCTTGGGGGTCTGGGGGGTACCCCCAGGAAAAGGATGCTGCGTCTATTGTGTTTCGTGTGAGAGTCAAGGAGGAGGAGGAGGGGAAGGTGGCGCCATGAAAGAGGGGGGGGAAAGAGGGGGTTGTGCTGGGGCATGCATGACTAACTATATCAACTGCTGCATACAAGTGATACACTTCATCCCTCGGGGCGCACACAAGGAAGAAGTGCCGGTCCTGCTCCGCGGCGAAAAGCCCGAGTCGGCGGCCAGTTCCATTGGCACAGGCAACTTCGAGGCGGCCCCAAAGGCCATTCTGCTCGGCGGCGCGTTCGAGGACAGTGACGTCCAGGAGCTCCGGACCCTCGTGGCCGCGGGCGCCGCGGCGGCGGGCAAGGAGAGGCTGGCCATCCCGTGGATCTGCATCGACAGCTCCAAGTCGCACGTGCCGCTGGGGCCCGAGTACGCCAAGGACGTCGCGTCGCGGTGCAAGAACATGATCGCCCAGCTGGGCGAGGAGGGGAAGCTGGAGGGGAATGACGATGCTATCTATCGCGTCTAGCTGCCTTGTGACGGATGCCTTGACACGACACGTGTATTTCGGTGTGCCTCTTGTCTGGCAGATGCTTGGAGGGAGCGAGAGATTGAAAAATATAAAGCTCTATATTGTGAAACCAGAAGCCCCAGCTTCCAGCTCCTTCACTTTTCCGCTGGTCGGCCGGCCCTTCGCCTTGATCGGTTTTAGGTCTTGACCTTTCGTCTCTTTGCTGGCGGCTCTACTTTCTCCTCCTCCTCCTCAGCCTGTTGTCGGATATCTTCCAGTTTCCTGCGGACCCAGGCTTGCGCCTCTCGTAAGACCGTCTTCTCGCCCTGGCGGACCCGCACGGCCATGCCTGCCTTAGTGCCGATATTACCCTCTGAGCTTGACAGGATCCTGGCATCCTCTTCAAGCGATGTGGCGAACTGGGCCTCTCGGTCCTCGAGCGCCTTCAACACGCAGCTGAGCCCAACGTCTTGACGTTTCTTCCTCAAGGACACTGCTGTCGAGCCTTTTGGATCTCGCTCAGCCAATGTGTTCCGGACGGCCTTGAGGAGCATCGAGATTCGGTCTTTGAGGTCCTCCGGGAGACCGGTAAAGACGGCTGCGCCAGGGATGCGGCCGGTGGCATCCGGTTCCGGGACGGCCCGCTCGAAGACGAAGAAGTCATCCGTGGGCGGCTCTTCGAACAACGAGGCATAGGCATGTTTGTCACACCGGGCCAAATGTTCCTTGACAGACACGAGCAGGGGTTCCCAGACCTCCCCGGTCGAATCAAACCACTCGCCCAGCCGCTTCTCGATCAGACGCCACGGCAAATCGACAGAATCATGTCTCGCGTGTCCCGTGGTGACGTAACCATAGCGGCGCAACAGTTCTCCGCTGGACAGGGGTCCGTAGTAGTTGAGGATCTCTTCGCCGGCCTTGATTCCGCGCAGCGCCGTCGCCACAAGCGCATGTTCATCGTGGCTGATGTGCGCATTGAACTCGGCATCGGCGTTGAGCATGTCGGCCATGGGGACCATGCCCAGCTCGACGACCTTGTCCTCAACCCAGCCGTCCTCCTCGCTTCCTTCCTCATCGTCGTCGTCCGCCTCCAGGTCAAAGGCATAGGCCATCACCGTGCTGCCCATGCGGTGGGCCAGAGCGACGAGCTCCTCATCGCTCATGGGCCGTCCTCTCCCATCCGCCCCTGCACCTCCGTCGGCGGCCGGAAAGAACACGTCCTCGTGGGCCCGAATGGCAGGCAGGATGCAGGTGCGGATCATGCTGTCTGCCTGCTCGCGACCAATGGCCTCGCGCGTCGAACTTGCCTGGAGCTCGGCCAGCTCGGCCGGGGACCAGAACATGGGCGTGTCGAACTCGCGCGGGAGAAGGTCGAGGTAGGGTTTCCACGGAGATGCGTCGCCCTGCAGGTGCTCATAGACGAGCATGAGGATGAGGCGGGTCCATGCATCCTGCTGGGTGTCGCACCCGTCACTGCTGGCCATGCGCCGTCCAACGAACGGCGGCGAGGCAAACACTTCCGGGACCACCGAGGGCAAGGCGGATGTGGACGCATAGATAATGCTGTCTCGGGGGATTGTGAAGAGAACCGTGCCGGGCTCGACGTCATGGGTGGCCACTATGAAGATTTGTCAGAGTGAGAGTACCTCGAGTGGCAAGCTCGAGACAGACAAAACTCACCAATGCCACGCCCCTTGGCCTTCTGCCTCAAGTCGGCCAACTGGATGTTTTCATGAAATGTGGCTCCAGGTCGTGCGCGAAACCATTCGAGGAAAACACGGGACTGATGGTCGAAGAGATCGGCCGCATCGTGTTGGGTTGAATCTCCCATACCTGTTCCCATCTCAGCCATCTCAGCCAACATGAAGTTGGGAATCCTAGAATCCTGGGGGGGGGGTGGGGAGAGAAAAAAAAAAAAGATCAACTCGTATCAAGGCTTCCGTCCTGAGATTTTCAAATCCGAGCCGCGATAACTTTTGGTGGGGTTTTCCTATGTGGGTCGCCGGGCCGAAACGGGTCGCCGTATCCGGCGCCGCACTCGGGTGGGACCTCCCGATCCGCTCTCCGGGTGGAGAACCATGGTCCCGCCCGCCGTTCGCCGAAACGGACATATTGGCCTTTGCAGTTTCTGGACTTACCGAGTCGTATCATTCTGGACTACATGATGGTACTTGTTCAAACGCATGCAAACAGGGCCATCTCTATGTGTCCTTTCCCGCTGGAATGCCGCACGGCATCGAGGCCTTTGCCCAAGCTTGCGAGCTCTTGCCGGTCTTCGACAAGGGCGACTTCTCCGAGGACGGCACCTTCCTCGTGTCCGAGCTTTTCCTACGCAACCCAGTCGAGCTGCTGAGTAAGAACCCGCGCGCCGACGGATATTGCCCAGTGGCTAGCTCGGACATCCCATCCCGACAGGACAGGCCGTCAAGGACCATAACCCTACCGGATAGCGTTTTTGATAGCTTGCGTAAATAAAAGCATCTGATCGTCACAGGGAACAAGAACCTAACAGCTATAGGGGAGGGGGCAATGGGAGTGCTTTTTGAGAAAGTGTGTGAGCGGACCTATCGTATTTCCTGGGCTTGGTGATCTTTATGATTTTTCGTCTCTACTCACAATACTAATGACAGAAAAAATATGCAGATCCCATAGTTCGTACAGGCTTATTTATTAACCCCGATTATATTATTACTATAACATCTTCGAGCGAAGCGAGGTTAGGGGTCTGGGGGGAACCCCCAGAAAAAAAAAAAAAAAAAAAAAGGTTAAAAGGTAAAGCTGTTGAAATGTATTAGAACGATTACTATATATTAGTTGGTATTATAATAAGTTAGTTAGATTAATTAGTAAGTATCGAGCTTATTTCGACTTTTTATTCGGAGCTTTATTTAAAAGTTTTTAATAATTTATATTATACGAATATACGAATACCTATAAATATTTACGACTATATAATATTACGAACCAACCAAGAGGAATTCACTAAGTTACACAAGCGGCCGCCCTAAAAAGAAGTAATTAGCTAAACCGGGCTACCCCGTAAAGGATAAAAATAAGGCAGGCATATAAAAAAAGGAATACGGACTAAAAAGTCATATAATATATTAGTAGTATAAAACTATTTAGATTAAAAAAGAGAAAATATACTAGTAATATAAAACTATTTAGACTAAGAAAGGAAAAAACCTAGCAGTCTTCTATAAAAGGAATAAAAACAAAAAAAAAGGATTTTTTAATATTTAAATAGGAAAGATACCTTAATATATTTAATTAAATAGATCTACTTTTTAATTATTAATTATATTATACTAACTATTTTAATAATTACCTACTCTTATTCTTTATTATATACTATAACTTTACTTTAAATATCTTTAAAGGAAACCCTATAGATTTTTAGGCTTACTTTTATTAAAAAAAGCTAGTCTATAATATATTAACGACTTAATTTAAGACTTAATTTAAAATTCAAAATAAAAGACTTTATCCTTAAATATTAAATAACTCCTATTTAATAATAGCCCCTCTACTTATAAATAATATAATTATAAAATAGATTATTATTAACTTAAAATAATATATTTAATAATTAAAGAAATAACTTACCGCCCTTTTAAAAGATAATATAAAAATAAATGAACTTCGCTTTAATATAATTAAAATATTAACCTTCGATAAAAGAGATAACGGTATAATAGTCTAAGCGTTTATTATTTAAGTTTATATTAAACTAATTTATAACCCTTCTATTAATATAAAAAAAGCTAAATTTTAATATATA
>WXYE02272372.1:0-14857 GCA_011319275.2 Echinosphaeria canescens | reverse complement strand
GCTATGTCGCGCGCGACGTCAATACGCTCTACAACGTGGCCAAGGACCGCATGGACCGCAAGCAATATCTGATTGCTGCTGCGCTGTTCGACGAAGTCGAGCGCCAGCATCCTTATTCTCCGTGGGCCCGCCGTGCGCAGCTGATGAGCGCGTTCAACTATTATATGGGCCAGAAATATACGGAATCCGTTCAGTCGGCCCGCCGTTTCCTGTCGATCCACCCGGGCAACAAGGATGCGCCTTACGCTTATTACCTGATCGGGCTTTGCTATTATGAGCAGATCAGCGACGTTACCCGCGACCAGAAGATGACGCAGCAGGCGCTCGATGCGCTGGGTGAAGTGCAGCGCCGCTATCCGACGACGCGTTACCCCTCCACCTCCGACCTCCGAACTCCAAATATGATTGTTTTTTTAACGTGGTTTACCTCCACGATAACTTGAGGTCCCCTCCCTCCCCCCTCCACCTCCCTCCACCATCCCCTCCCCTCCCCTCCCCTTCCCCCAAGTCGTCGTTCTCCAGCCAATCCCCGCTGGTCCCACCAGCGCCCCGGACAACACCCCGAAACCCCCACCAGGCTCACCGGACCCCGTCACCGCTCACCACGGACAGGATCAGAACCGATTAAGGTCCTAATCCAGGTCCATGCGGTCGGGATCATCCGAGGCCGGCTCACCGGCGGGGGGCGCCTCCACCGAGGAAAAGGCGGGCGCGGGGGCTGCGGCGACAGCGGCAGCGGGTGCGGGCGCGGGCGCGGGCCGGAACGCCAACGTCCAGGAAAAGGTGCTGGCGCTGGTGGGGGCGGGGACGGCACTCTCCGTCTCCTCGTCTTCGTCCTCGTCCTCGTCCTCGTCCTCGTCCTCGTCTTCTTCCTCGGCCTCGTCGCCGTCGCCGTCGAGGTCGCCGTCCTCGCACGTGAGATACAGCATGATGTCTGCATCGCAATAAAACACGGCCGCCTCGAGGAACCGGTCGACCTCGACGGCGAGCGGGCAGACGAGGCCCGAGTTGGCGGCCGGCGGCAGAAGGCCACGGGCGCTGCGGTCTGCGAGGAACTCGCGCCGGGCTGTCACTAGGGCTTGGAAAAGCCCCAGGACAGTTCCCAGCTTGAGCCCCTCAAGCACGGGGTGTGCCGGCCGGATCATGTCGACGAAGTCGACGGTGTCCATGCCCACATGGAGCCCCCGCGACTTCTCGGCAGCGTCGGACATGATCCGACACAGCCAAATCTGCACCCAGCGAGGGTGCAGAACCACCCTGGCCGACCGCAGCGCCCGCTTCACGGCCCTGTCGGCCCTGCCCCTGTGCAGGGCGTGGGAGGCCCTGGGCCTAATCGGTATTGATAGAAGGATTAGCAAATGTTTTGTTCTTCTAGCAGGGTGTTCGAGTAAATCAACGCCATGGTTGTCGCTCAGTGCATGTGTAGTTAGAAAGGGGGTGGCGGGCATGAATCGAGTCCCACAACCACATCGTATGCATAGATGTAGTGCCACAAGGAAAAGATTCAGAGGCCATAGGAGAGATGTAAATGCCAGTCCCCATATCTCTTGAACTAGTGAGACGAATTCCAGAACACGTGTTTGGAGTGGAGGTAATACCATGAGGAAGAGACCCAGAGAGCATGGAAATAGTGAATATATCGGTCTCTATCTCACTTGAGATGGCGACCAAAGCAAAGTCATAGGCATAAAAACAATCAATCAATCAGGAGAAAACTTGCCAGGTGAAGCCTGCCCGAGGCAGGCACTCGTGGAAGTATCTTCGCCCTCGCGGGCGGCGGCGGCGGCGGCGGCATCCATGATGGTATTTTTTTTTTCTGTCGCGATAATCCGCGCTCGTCAGCTTAAATTTCCAGTCTGTTTTTTTTTTCTTTTTTACCTTTGTGCGCGTCGGAAGAGGGAAGGGTCATGAAAAGGTGAGGTCAAGGTAGAAAGGAACAAACGAAGAGACTTACTTGAGACTAAAAAAAATTTTTTTTTGAAGATGGTGGAGGAGGAGGAGCAGCGGGAGCAGTTGCTGGTACTTGTGCTGGTGCTGGTGCTGGCGCTGGTGCTGGTGAAGGTGAAGAGTGAGGTGTAAGAAGCGAGGATGGAAGGAAAAGGTTTGGCAAGAAGCCAGCTCTTGAAGGAAAACAGCGACCCACAAAATTCATCCTGAGGATTCAAAACTTTTGGTCAAAATCTCGCCTGAGGATTCAAAACTTTTGGTCAAAATCTCGCCCGAGGATTCAAACCTTCCTCTGGTCAAAATCTTATGTGAGGATCAAGACTTCCAGCACCACGAAATTGCTAATTGGACCCGGGTAGGGACTTGAATAGACGCATGTAGTAAATAATGTCTCGAGCATTACAGTGCCATCTCTCTCGGTTATTGTTTGGCAATGGAGAGTCCCAAGAGATAGCGTGGTTTGGATTCACACACACTGGATTTAGCTTGGGGGGGACCATCGCAAATCATTTTATCCAGCGCCTTGGGGAGATGCTTTAAGGGGTTGGTAGACGAGACCTTGACGGGTCGAAAATATCGTTTAGGGAATATAAAACGTATAGTTACTCCCTTCTTGGCCCTCTCTGTTTAGTCCCTGCCCATCTCCTGTGTTTTCTGCGGCTCTGGCGTGTTTCTTCCCTTTTCCACCCCCTCCCCCTTTTCGTGCGGCGTGCTTTTCTTTCGTTGTGCTCTGCCTCGTCTTGAAGACGACCAGCTTCCCTCTTTTGCTTCTTTTCCGACACCCCTTTTCTCTCTCTATTTCTCTTTTTCTCCTCGACACCTCTCTTCTCTCTCTATTTCTCTTTCTCTCTCTCTCTTCACCTCTCTACTCTCCCTTTTTTCTTTATCTTTCCGTTCTTATATTCTTTTTCTCTTTTTGGGGGGAGGGGGGGATGAACTCTTTTTTTGGCCGCCTCGACTACCTCTTCCCTGCTACCAATCATCACATGGTCACGCCCAGAGTTCCGGCCTGCTCGTCAGTTCTTGTTGGTGTTTCGTTGTGGCTGCCATTTCGACCCGTACACCTAGACCTCGGGGCAACAGACATAGGCATCTCGGCCTTCACCGGCATCTCGGCCTTCCCCGGCATCTCCTCTTACTTCGGCGACTTGTATTTCTGATAAAATCCTAGCTGCCTAGTCAAGCACGTAAACCTGCTGCTCCAAATAAACACAAGGTCTTTTGGATTGTTGTTATGCCAAGCTTGGTAGTGTGGGGGTGGGAAAGGGATACTGGAGGATTCGCTCATTGTGGCACAAGAAAAAACTGTCGTCTTCCAAGTGATTTAGTCAAGCCAAAGCATTCTTGCAGCTCTTCGCGTTTCGTAAAAGGGTCTCCTTGCGAGCATATCTCTCCTCGATCTGATCCAATGTGTGAAGTGTGGAACTTTGACCACTTCCGACCTCCTAAGGGTTGGCGGCTTGGGGGTTATAATCTGCACGCGAGCTCAAGTTTTCAATCAATTGCGCAATTGTAGCTGCTTGGTCAAGTGGTAAGTGCTCAGGTGTTCGCATCTGTGCACGAACACCTGAGCACTTCCACGAGGTCGCGAGTTCAATCCTCATAGTAGTTGAGGGTTTTTCTCGGCGCAGGTTAAATTCCTGCGTTGGCTCTCGTCCATGGCAACCTCGACAAAAACGGTCCTTGTATGGGGTGCAAAGATGGAGAAACGCATTACCAGGCCTGACATACCCGTCTGTGGGACGGCCGGGATCTCAACCAAGCTTGCTTTTTTGTTTCTTTTTGCTACTTGTTTTGTTTTCTGTCATCTTTCGCACCCCCTCGCCGCCGGCTCGCCGACTCTCGTCCATGGCAACCTCACGGCCATATCCCTGACGCCATGCCAATTTGGTCATGACCTTCGTTTTCCCCGCCATGTCGACGCGGAGGAAGGGAGACTTTGCCCTTGCGACATGATACGTTTGCGGGATGGACGGGACCTCGACTGATCACGCATATTTTTTTTTTTTGGTCTTTTGTGTTCCATATATATCGTGAGGAACGTGTCGCCCCCTTCCCTCCGCTCGCTCCATACACTTAGACATCTCGCACTCTCGCCTCGCCCATTGTGACGAGCACATCGTGCCCCCGTCGCCGCTCGACACGCTCGCGCTGTGGATATATTCTCTATGGTGTTTGCAACTGCTGTTAGGCGACCCAGCCTCAGAAGCCTGGTGCTTCTCTCAAACCCACGCAAGGGCTTAGCGATGCTGTCAGCGAGATGCTGTGGTCTTTGAAGGATCTGGGAGTGGAGAGGACGGAAGATACCCAACCGAGCATGATTCTGACTGACATCTTTTCTTCCACGCTCAGGAATCCAGCTTCCACCTCTCGGGAATCCAGCATCGCAACACATTTCCCGCCCCTTTCACTCTTTGCCAGGCAATCCTCCAAGCATTTCCGAGGCCACCACCAGGAACAGCGCAGCCATCAGACATGATACGGGGGCGGCAACACCGTTAGGGCGAGACCGCCGTCGGTATCATACTCCATCATGCAGACGCACTTCTGAAAGCCTCCCTTGGCGAACAGAAACGAAACCACGAAGCCAACCAAAAAAAGTCCGCCGGCGAACCAGAAAGCCAAGCCCTGCGATAAATAGGTTCCGCTCGCGACATGAAGAATCCATACTGCCATCCAGTAGAGGAAAATGGCCGCCACAGCGGTGCTGCAGATGAGTTGCCAAAGGCCGGTCCTGTGGATGACGGCCTGGCCGCGCGCCGCGGCCGCGATCCTGATCCGGCCCGCACACCGCCTGAAGTTTCGAATGATCAGATACCAGCCATAGTGTGTGTGGATCCAGGCGACCGGGCCGCTGGCGATCCAGAAGAGCCAGTCCACGGGCTGGTGAGTCTGCCACGGACGATATTGCTTTTTCAGGAAGTCGAAGGTGATGCAGGCGTACCAGGAGGCAAGGACGCAGCCATAGGTGAGCCACCTGAGATCCTGCACCGAGGTTGTGGCGGCCAATAGCGGCGACTGGGTGGCTGACGAGGGCGCCCTAGTCCGCGGTTGGTTTCTCTTCGCCAGGTAGTAGATCCAGGCGGCGATCGTGTACCAAGCGAAGGGGTTGCAAACGTGCAAATAGGCCCAATGCCAGGGCTCGTCGGGGATGCCGTACCCCTGAACGGCTCTGTTCACCTCCCAGCCGACGACGAAGAGAGAGGAAGCGATGAAGACGATGGCGACCACGAAGCTGTAGAGGTCGAAAGAAGGCGAGTGGAGCTCGTCGACGTAGAGACCGGCTCTCAGCCTGGATCGCACTGCGCCGAGGTCAACCGCGATGAAGATGAGGGACAAGAGCCCCAGGCCAAGCTGACCGCCCATGACCCAACGAAGCTGGTCATCCCACGTGCCGTCCGGTAGAGAGAAAACCGCGGCTCCGATGCCCGCCCACGTGCAGAGGCAGAAAGGCAAAAGTATCAGGAGGATCCAGGAGATATTTGCCCCTAATCTGGCCCAAGCTCTGGACGAGGGGCTGCCGCCGTCGGCCCGGTCGACGGGGGCGATGGGACCCATGATGGTTCAGGAGGTCAATGTATATCAAGCCAGGCGGGCGTCTGGATGCCGTAGTGATGTTGCCGGTGCCAATGTTGGTGTGGCGGTGCCCGTCTGAATGCCGTAGCTGTGTTGATGGTCGAAGGTGGGGTGAAGAGGGGGAAGGTGGGATGGAAGGAGGAAGGTGAGATGGGGGGAGGAAGGCGGGATGAAGAGTGAGGAAGGAGCGTTGCCTTCATGACATATTGTACAGTATTTAACCGATTTCTTAGTGCCTATTAGTGTGGCTTGCTACGGTACCACTATATAATCGGATAGACTGGCCTGGACCGGATCTACAGTGCCAATCACAAAATAAATATGCATTTCATTGCCTTCGAGCGAAGCGAGGTTGGGGGTCTGGGGGGCACCCCCAGAGAAAGGCCGCTCTACTTTTCAACCTTTTTTTTTCTTCTTTTTTTCTGGGGGTACCCCCCAGACCCCCGACCTCGCTTCGCTCGAAGATACTGAAGTGCATGTTTATTTTGTGGCTGGCACCGTACTATCATGCAGGGTTTCCTGCACTGTGGCTCGACGGCGTGATCACAGCGAGGCCGTTATCTGAGCTCCCAAGGCGTGCGGGGCTTGCCCCGGAAAGAAGATACGGAATACAAGCAGGAACGAACATCAAAGAATCGCTCCTGCCGCGGGGGCTTGCTGCAAAGCGGGAGGAATATTGGTTGGATACAAGCATAGCAGAAAAGAGGCATCGTATTCGATCTCTCTCTCGCGTCTTCTGGCAAGCTTGTCAACAATATACTACGGAGTACGGTACAACCAAGCGCTGCCGGGCAGCTTTCTCGTGCGGTTTCCTGAACCCTATCTACTCTTCGCTGGGTCCGGCCGCGGGCTAGCGCTTGGGCTCTAGCTGATAGTATTCTAGCCTTGTCATGCTATGGCGCTAAGTTAGTCAAGTGCCAAAGATCGTCACAGCCAAGGGAAAGCGCCTCTCTTACCTTCTCACGTGCTTGAGCTGGACAGGCTCCGATCGTTGACGATCCGCATGACCCAACTCCACTCGGAATGGCGTCGCTCAAGCTCGCCATGTATGCTGGAAGGCGCGAGCGAATGGTCGTTTTGCTGGCCGGCAACGACCGGAAGCCACGAGGCAGGCAAAATCAGGATGCTCGGCGCAGGACGCTGTTGCGAGGACGGTATGTGAGTATCGTCCCTTCGACTTTACTTGAAGCCTCACGAATTTGATGAACTTTAGGATGTCCGGGCAAGAAATCACCCAAGAATGTTGCGGCCCACGAGCGGGATGGGCCTGGCTTCGTTCTCTTTTATCGAGGAGAGACTTTCTTTCCCGTGGACGCAACAACTCAGGCAAATATCCCATCCAGTCGCTCGAAAGCCTCCAACGTCAGCCACCTCATCTGTATAAAAGTCAGGGACAAGGTCAGGTCTTTGGTACAGTGCCAATCGCAAAATAAACATATAAATTCTAAGGTGCGTACAAGCTCATTTACTCGCCCCGATTATACTATTACTACAATATCTTCGAGCGAAGAGAGGTCGGGGTTCTGGGGGGTACCCCCAGAAAAAGGCCGCTCTACCTTTTGACCTTTTTTTTCCTGGGGGTTCCCCCCAGACCCCCGATCTCGCTTCGCTCGAAGATATTATAGTGATAATATAATCAGGGTTAAGAAATGAGCGGTGCACTAGATCTGTATCTTTATTATGTGATACGCACTGTACAGTGTGGACTACTTCACAAGGCCATATCAATTCAAATGATGGATCGTCTTGAATTTCAAATGCATGGGTATCCAAGCAGAATTGAGTAAGAAGGGGTGTCAACCAAACAAGCAATGCCTCCCCTGTGCCAACACACCGTCCTAGCCATATCTCTGATCCCCCTCCTCCGCCGCGAGCCACACGAACTTGCTCACCCCCTCGCGCGTGACCCCCGAGATAGATCTGACGAACAAGTTCGCGCAGGAAGCATCCACCACGCACTCGCCCGCAAAGCGGCGGTGGTGCTGGAACATGGCCTCGTCGCCGCGCATCAGCTCGACGTACATGTCGATCTTCTCCTCGTCCCACTCCCCCCTGCAGGCGGCGAACCAGCGCATCAGCTCGACGGTCCGGCGCCCGTCGGCGAACGACAGCAGCCGGGCGTGTCCGTCGGCGACGTAGTGATTCAGCCCGCCCCGGTTGGCCAGCGGCCGCGCCATCCAGACGACGACCCCCTCGGGCCCGACGGCCAGCGCGAACCCGTAGCCCCAGTCCGGCCGCAGCCGTGCGCCGTCCGGCTGGATGCACCTCGTGGCGGCGTCGGCGATGCGCTTGTCGAAGGCCACCAGCATGACGGCCGTCTCGCCGCGCTGCCGCGCCGCGGCCACGTGGCCGTCGAAGGTGGGGAGCAGGTCCTCGATCTGCTGCTGCTGCTGCCGCTGCTCTTGGCGCTTGTCTGAAGGAGGAGGAGGAGAAGGGGGAAATGGCCAGTCCTCGATGTCAAAATTTCCCCGGCCCCGGAACCGCCAGCTCTCCCATTCCACTGGGTCCAGGGAGAAATGCCAGAACAAATCCACCATGGCCATTGGCACGTGCCACTCGTACGGGTCGAGGTCGCTGTTGGCCAGCCGTTCGACCCGTGGCGGTCCCACGACGACGCACCCGTGCGGATGTAGGGGCACTGCCGGGTGGTTGGCCGGTGCCAGAATTGGATGTTCTCGGGCGAACTGCCAGTGGCGACGATAGAGATCCAGGCGCCGGGCGACGCGGGAGGCCTGCTCTCCGCCGTGGAGGAAGACGGTGGATATCTTCTCCTGCAGAGCCAGCAGCGGGGAGAGCGACGCAGGCTCGCGGTTAAGAGCATGGAGGAGGGAGGGGGAGATCCCGGCCGTCTTGAGGCGGCGGACCTGGTAGTCCTGGCAGTCCTGGCGGTCGACCGTGGCTTTGGAGTGGGAGTGGCCCATTTCGAGCGTGCCCTCGATAAGAGGGAAAGGCAGGAGGGGCTTCAAGATAGTTGAGTGACGGCAGTGGTGATGGGATAGCAAGCTGTGTGATAGCCATTGGGAACGACGCAGCTGCATTTATATCAAGCCCATCTGAGCCTTACTTGACCAGCCCGACAACGTTCTACCGCGCTCCTCTTTGTTGATCGAGACATTTCTTCTCCAGGGAACATAGCGTGCAGAACAGCCAATAGTCCCATTCTTTACAGCTCCGTGATAGAGCTGTGTTGGCTGAGAAGCCTGAATATGATTCTGAGTTGTGAGTTATCTAAATCCCCTGAGGGCTAGACGCATTGGAGAAGCGCATGAAAAGTGAGCCGGAGGGCAGTTGAAAGAAAAAGGAGAAATAGTGTGTCTGGTTGTAACTCGCTGCCACTACAGCAGTGGCACGGATGATCTACTTTTCAAGCCGTGGCGCATCTTCTTCGCACCAAACATCTGTTCAGGATCGAAGTTGGCGGCGGCGATATGTCAGTCTCCCACTGCTATGCTAGTCCAGCTGCTCCGAGCGAGACGGCAGACGGGGAAATCATGGTCTTGGCAAATACAAGAACGACTAGCAGGTTCTCGGCGTCGCCGGGGAGCGAGGAGCCGCCGACTTACCAGTCATATCGACGGGCTCTTCCTTGCTTTGGAAACAGCCACCACCACTGGCAAATGTCTTGTAGCAACAAAGGCGTCCTGGCGGCTGCCGAAGCAATAGCAGAGTGCCAATCACAAAATAAAGATACAGATCCTAGGGTCTGTACACGCTCATTTACTAGCCCCGATTATACTATTACCAAAGTATCTTCGAGCGAAGCGAGGTCGGGGGTCTGGGGGGTACCCCCCAGGAAAAAAAAACAAGATCTGCCTTTTAAGCTTGTTTTTTCCTGGGGGTTCCCCCCAGACCCCCAACCTCGCTTCGCTCGAAGATACAGTACTATAGTAATAGTACATGAGCGGTGCACGAACCCTCGGATCTGCATGTTTATTTTCTTCATTGGCATTGTAGAAGATAACGATGACATGTACATAAGACAGCATTGCATGTAAGCTGCCGGGCGTGGAGCTGAAATCCCAAGCCCCTATCCACCAAACAAAACATTGATCCCAACAAAAGGGGTAGCAGACAGCCCTATCGATTGTCATCATAACTCCCCATCCATCCATGGCAGCTGAGAAGCCAACGGCCCGCAAACAACAAAGCGAAGACGGGGCCGTCTAGACACCAAGAAATTTCGTCGAACCCGGTGTCTGGTCCAGCCGGTCAGGAGAGCCCGGCGCCACACGGCCCCTCCGATTTGTAAGTGGTTGGCAAAGATCCCGGCGTTAGTTGAGGCGGCATAGACGTGTGGCGCTCGCTTTCGAATGTTGGGTTTAGGGCGTAACCAACGGCTATGCCCGCAGCAAACACGATGTTCATTTGCCGCGTTTTTTTTTCCTTTTCTTTTTTTCTTTCTTTTTTCTTCGTCAATCTTGGACTTGGTGCAGTGCCGTGCCTATTGTTTTTGCGGCGTACGTAGCATTCGGGATATAGGCAACCGGTGTCTCTGTAAGCTTACATGTACGTAAAAGTCTACGCAAGTCTAGGCACGAAGAAACAAACTACATATGAATCGGGTTTTGAACCGGAGAAGCTCTTGATGGCAAGCTTGTACATCTCATGAACGGCGGTGGGGGGCGCGCCTTCTAATACTGTACAACAGCTATTGTTACTCCGGGAGGTAAGCAGGAAGGCAGACATCTAAAAGTCCGGCAAGGCTTCCGTGTATTTGTTCGGAAAAAAAAAAAAAAAAAAAAAAATGTCTACCTAATAAATCAGCCTTATGAAAAAAAAAAAAAAATCAGTTCCAACTCCTGGATGCCTAACCCACACGAATATGGGGGTTCCAAAGTCTAACCAACAACTTGGGTTGAATCAATAAGCCGCGAGTTCCTTCGCGGCACAATTGATGCCTGGCAGTGGGGTTTTCTGTCTCTCTCTCTTGCTTATTCTTACACATTCTTACGCGTTGGAAAAAAAAAAAAAAGAAGACAAAATGATTCCATGAAGCCTAAATTTCACGTCAGCTCCTGCTGAGGGCCCCGGGCCTTGGCCTCGTAGGCATCCCTCAGCTCCGAACGGCCAAGAAAGTGGGTCGGAGTTGGCCGGCATCTTTCCGCTCCGAGCGTCGTGAGCAGTCCCCGGTCTAACGGTCTGAAATTTTAATGCCGGCTCGCCTGCCCATTCCCAAACTGGGCTTTTCTCGCACTTCTTCACGCATGCCATGTCCGGTTGGACGCCAAATGCTCGTGTGTGTATAAGATTAGTGAACGCGAGTATTATGTCACCATCAAGGGGCAGGATAGGGTGGGGGGGGAGGGGGGAGATCTGGACGTGGGGGGGAAGTAGATTTCCATTGGGCAGTCGCTCCCAGGCAACGACGGGGGGGGAGAGAAACGTCTTATCTCCCTTCTTCCACAACTCAACCGGTCTAGCTTCGGGATTCGAGTTGTGCGTCGCCGAGTTGGTGAGGGGGGGGCACAAGATCGGACGAACACCTGTCCGACATGCCAGATCCATCCGCGATCCATGCCGAGCCTTATTTCAAAGCAGGCTTGGGGACGTGGCATCTGGGGCGGCTCGGCAGATCATGACACAAGTAAGTAGAGAAAGCGCCTCACGGCTGAAGGAGGGCTGTGCTGAGGACAACCATCTGACATCCTCCAAGATTCCCCGAGGACTGAGAGGGAGGACCTATATGGGAATAGGCAGCAGGTTCCGAGACACGGCCTTCCCAGAGACGATCGAAAATATTTAAGAAGCCCGCCTTGAGACATGGGCCGGTCACCATCATCGCCATCGCTATCACCATCGCCATCGCTATCACCATCACCATCCCCACCACCTTCGCCATCACCCTCGCCATCACCATCACCATCACCATCACCGTCACTCCCGCCATCACTCCTCTCACCTTATACCCTCCCCTCGAGTACATCACTCCCTCCCCTTCGCTGTACTTGAGCGAGCCAAGCCGCCCACCGGTACCTCACCCACACTGTGACTTCTTCCACTGCACCGGCCACTCTATCAATAGCCACCACCAACAACCGCCATGTCGCCGCAAAGCTCTCAGGACACACCGGCATCTTCGACAGGCTCCGGATCATCATCCGAAGCTTCCACGGCCCAAGGGTCAACAGCCTCCAGCGCCGGGCAGGGTGACATGGTGCTCTCGGCCGAGGGGCACGCTGAGTCTGGTACCTGGTCACCCTGTTTGACAGTGCTGTGAGGCTCTGAGGCCTCGTTTGTTCGTTGAGGGAGGGGGGGGGAGGGAGAAGGGAGGAGAGAGGGGCGTCCTTGCTGGGATGGACGTGACCCTGAGGACCTGTTTCACAGAAAAGGCTGCCTCGTTCTTGACCATTCGAAACGCAGAACGACGCGCGTTGGGAGGAGAAAAGCACGAGCGATAGAGGCAGGACATCGGTGGTAGGGCTTGGCAGGGCTGCGTCATCTGCGGCTGGGGTGGAATGAGGCGAATCAGGGCAAAAGTGGTTACCCCCAAACAGCTCCGTTTCACTGCCAGACGACCGGTATCTTCTTTGTTGGCAGCCTGCTGGGCTAGAGCGGGGAGAAGCAGGTTGTTGGAGGGCGTCTTTGGGGGCCCAAAAAAGGGGGGCTGTGCTTGCGATGAATGTTGGAGACGAGAGTGCGACCTCGGCCTCCGCGTGGTTTGGGTTTATCCTTTTAACGACATGAGGCACATATAAATAGGTGGTGCTTAGAACTAGATAGTATTTAGACCCGCATTAGAATATCTGCTTGGATGGGTTCATACGCTAATGTCGATGCCCACGAAACTGAACGAGAGATGATGATGAAATGCTGCAGTTGAGATGTCCTGACCTGACGGGGCAACACGCCCCGGAAAAGGATGCGATACCCCGGAAGAAAGGGGTGAGACTAAGGGTTACATCAACATAGGCTATATCGTTGATTGAAGCTTGCCTCTTTACTAGCCATTTTCTCAGAGTTCCTGGGGGGGTCTAGAAAGGGTGCAGGCCCCCTGGTAATTGCTCGGGAGGGTTAAAGACAGGGACTCTGCTTCTCTTTACGCCTAAAGGATCTATAAAGTCGAGCCCATATACCCTTTCGAGCGTAGCGAGCTCGGGGGTCTTGGGGGAACCCCCAGGAAAAAAAAAAAAAAAAAGGTAGAGCGTCCTTTTTCTGGGGGTACCCCCCAGACCCCCGACCTCGTTTCGCTCGAAGGTATTGCTCTGCTTTTTGATAGTCCAGGGACTTCGCTTCGCCTTACGCCTACAGGATCCACAAAGCCGAGCCTGCACTACTATGTTATTATATCTAGACTTGTGACCAGAAGTATATCTATTGTGTCTCTCGACGAAAAAAAAAAAAAAAATCGAGAGCCCTGATCTATCGTAAGATGAAAATGGGTCAAACAATAAAAATTATGGTACATGTTATAAATTCCATGGCATGGACAAGCGAGCCCCCACGACGCTCATGCAGACAAATAGTGCGCGACGTAACTGACCTCCATCATGGAGCCGAATCCGTCCGTGGTTTGGCTATTGGGTTGCCCGGGCTGAAAGATATGTTATTAGTGATCATGTCCCTCTTGGAAGGAACAAGACGGGTTTTCGGTTGGGGGCTGGGGAACTAGAGGGTTGACCGGACGCAAGGACAAGAAAAGAAAAACAAAGTTGGTTTCCACTCACCCAGTCTCCGCCCACGGCCACGTTCAGGATGAAAAACACAGCGCTATGGCAGAGCGCCTCCCACGACTCGTCGTCGGCGATCTGCGCGGCCGTGATATGGTGGAACAGCTGGTCGTCCTTGCTCCAGGTGATGGTCTCGTTGGCGCTCGTGGTCCGGTCCCACTGGACGCGCCACTTGCTGAAGTCGGTCTGGTCCGCGTAGGCGACCGAGCCCTGGTTGCCGGTGGACCCGTCGCAGGCCGCGGCCGAGCAGTGGGCCGTGCCGTAGCCGGTGGCGCCGCCGTTGACCGTCTCGAGCACGTCCAGCTCGCCGCACTGCGGCCAGCCCTGGTTGTCGGCGCTGTCCGAGGGCGCGCGGATGCTGTCGCCCAGCATCCACCAGGCCGGCCAGATGCCCTGCTTCGCGGCCGCTCCCGCCGTGCCGAAGCGCAGCTCGGCCTCGACGAAGCTCACGCTGCCCGCCGCCGGCGTCAGCACGTACCTGCTCTCGATCCGCGCCGACGTCCACGCGCCCGAGCTGGCGTTGAGCCGCGGCACGATCTGCAGCGTGTCGCCGCCGGACAGCTGCACGTTCTGCGCCGAGGACGTGTAGACCTCCTGCTCGCCGTTGACGCCCGGGTTGCCGGTTTTGATGTGCCACTTGGTCGCGTTGGGTGGCGAGCCGGAGGCGCCGGAGAAGGTGTCGGACCAGGCGAGGGTAAAGCCGTCGTAGGAAGGGGGGTCGAAGGCGGTGGAGAGGCCAGGGAAAAGGAGGGGGAGGAGGAGGGCCAGGGTTGCCGGAAGCGCGGAGCGGGCGAGCATGTTGGCTGTGAGGTGCTGGGTAAGCTAGTTGGTCTAGAACGAGAACGAGGTCGAAAAGACGGAATGTTCCTGGGAAGTCGACAAGACTCGCGGTTGCTTGGGTGAAGCTGATGATACTCCCAGATTGAGACTCCCCCCCCTCCTCGGGATCAAGCGCCGAGGTTATATACATGTCATTCGGGATGCCTGATGCCTCCAGAAGCACCATGGCCGCCTTGAACCTCGCCTCCCAACCCATCCAGGCAGCAAAGGTGAGAAGGTGACACGGAGATCCAAGTCGGCGAATTCTCATGGAGCAAGAGAAGTAAGGAGGAAGAGACGCCGAGATGAGAACGAAGAGAAGCCGCAAGTGTCTTGTCTCTCTTACCTGTTGCGCAGGCCACATGCCTCCCAGTATCGATCGCGATTCTCACCACCACAAAAAGAGCCAGCCTCTTTTATTTCCCCCCCACGTTCCAGACCGTCTGCCTGCCTACCTACCGAACCTTGTCCGCCCACCTACTGCAAGGTACCCACGAAGCAGTATGCCCAACCTCTACGGCTTGGCAACGAGAATCGGTAGAAGGGCTTGGCGGGCGTGCCAGATGAATCCTCCTTGTCGCGATAGGTCGGGAAGACATTCTGGCCACCGTGATGGGAACACGACCGGTCAAATGAGCCCGAGAACGGATGGCGGGATGACCAGCATGATCCCGGGGCTATGGGTATGGAGCCTGGAGGCAGTCAACCGTATGGCTCACACGCCCGGATTCCTTCCATCCCCCCCCCCCCCCCCCCCCCCCCCCCCCCCCCCCCCCCCCCTCCCCCCCCCCCCCCCCCCCCCCCCCCCCCCGCCTCCGCCGCACCACCCCCCCCCCGCCACACCCCGC
>WXYE02272272.1:0-14864 GCA_011319275.2 Echinosphaeria canescens | reverse complement strand
TGTCTTTGCAGCCGTTGGCTTGATGAACGGCGGCGTTTTGGCGATGAAATCGGTCATGCTGGCTTTCGAGGCTTTGGCGATTGGCTGCATGATCGCTTTGCTGGGAAGGTTGGGCCTCCCGAGGGAGCGGATACTTATTTACGCCTGGAACCCGCTGACACTCTGGTCTTTTGCCTGCGATGGTCATGTCGACGCGCTTGCGATTGGTTGCCTGGGGCTCGCATTGCTCCTGCGCAGTCTCCGACGGGATGGATTTGCCGGCGCTGCGATCGCTGGCGCGACGTTGAGTAAATTCTTCCCTGTCACGGTGGCTCCTGCCTTTGTCCGCGGAGGCTCGTTCTGGCGACCAGCCAGCATCGGTCTCGCGATCATTCTGGCTCTTTACGGACTCTATGCCTCTGCGGGCTCGCAAATTTTCGGCTTCCTCTCAGGCTATCGTAGTGAGGAGGGCCTCGACACGGGCTCGGGCTTTTGGCTCCTGGCTGGCTTGAGCCACCTCGCCACGCTCCCGAGCTGGGCGGCTGGATTTTACATTGCGGCAATTGCCGTGACCTATGCCGCTATCGTGATTTTCATGCTGCGCGCGAGGACTGCGAGCGAACGAGAAGACGGTATCCGTCTTTGTCGCGATGCGGCGTTCCTCGCGGCATTTGCCACGGCAGCGGTCAGCCCTCACTATCCCTGGTACTTCGCCTGGCTCGCTCTGCCTTGCGTCGTCGCGCCTATTCCATCGGTGATCTGGCTCTCCGCAGTGCCAGCACTGTTATATATCGATCCGTTCGACGATCGCTTCCTCTGGTCAACTCTGATTTATGGGCCCGCCCTCTTGCTGACCGCCACGAGGATCATAAAACTCCGCTTCGACCGGATGGTCATCTCGCCTGTGGCACATCAACAATCGCCATGACGGCGCTGACTGCCGCAATGCTGAGACGCGGCAGCATCGAAATAATTGCCAGCTTGCCGGCCGGACAGGAACTCGCCATAGTTTTAGAACGATCGTTTTATAACGAGTTCGTGCATTTCCTTTTTGGCGAAATCCTGACCAGATTGCTTATGCCTCGACCGATTGCCGCTCATGGAGAGATGATAGGCCGCGATATGCGCTGGTCTTCGATGATGACGGCGGCGCAGCAGGGGGACGGTCAGGCCTATAAGGCGTTACTGGAAGAGTGCGTGCCTCATATCCGCAAGGTCGCGCATGCCGTTGGTGTAACGGACGATCGGGTGGACGATGTCGTTCAGGAAGCGCTGATCACAGTTCACCGCGCCCGCCACACCTTCGATCCGAAGCGAAACTTCACGGCCTGGCTGAACGCGATTGCGCGGCACCGCTCGATCGACGAGTTGCGGGATCGCAGCCGCCATCATAGGCGTGAAGTTCATGAACCCGATGCTTATACTGGCCATATCGACGAGGCGGCTGCCCAGGATGAGCTATATTGCAGCCAAGCTATCGGCCTACACCTGCGCAAGGCCATCACAACGCTGACCGTCGATCAGCGAGAGGCAGTTGAGGCGATTGGGTTGCGTGAACAATCCCTTGAAGAGACCGCTCGTGAAACTGGAAAGACGAAAGGAGCGTTGAAGGGCAATCTTCACCGCCCGCTCAAAGCTTTGCGCCAACGGCTTGAGCTGAATGCCTACTCCACGACGGACAGCGACGAAATCGCCCGCACAATTGCAGTTTTGAGTGCCAATTTGCGACCTGTCACACCGATCGCGTCTCCCTGGAGGCGAGCGTCCGTGTGGCTTGGCGTGGTCGGGATCATCTGCGCTATTATGGGAATTTGGGCCGATGGTCACGGTCTGATCAGCCGGTCGATTGCCGCATCAGACCTCGGATTTGCCATTTTCGGAACACTGTTGACCATGGTTCTCGGCGCGATCGCTGCTTTTCAATTGAGCGCACCTGACCGAAGTTCCAGATGGGCATTGCTACCGCTGCCAGGTTTGCTGCTATGGACTGGCGCGAGTGGACTTGGATGCCTCAGATCCTGGACTCCCGATGGACTCAGCGGCATTAGCGTTGCTGAATCGGCAGACTGCTTCCGCTTCATCGTTTTGGTGTCTATCCCGCTATCGGCATCGATGATCTTCATGCTGCGTCGCGCCTTCACTCTTCACCCGAATTTGACGACATTTACCGGCGGAATGGCCGTTGCGGCTGCTGCAGCGTTGCTGCTTAACTTCTTTCATCCCTACGATGCTTCGGCGACGGATATTGCGATTCACTTCGCGAGTGTGGCACTGGTTATTGGCGTAAACCAGTTGGCTTCGCGTTTTCTTCCCGGGACCACATCCGTTCGCGCGATAGCTACCCTTGGATCACGCTGAACCATGGCTCGACCGCGCGCATTCGACGAAGGAACAGTGCTCGATATCATCGTGACCTGCTTTTGGAATCACGGATTCGACGCCACCTCGATGCGCCATCTCGAGAAGGCAACAGGCTTAACAGCCGCGAGCTTATACAATGCCTTCGGTGACAAACGTGCACTGTATCGGCGCGCACTCGACCGCTACGTCGAAATGAGCTTCGCTGAGCGCGTCGGCCGCTTTGAAACCAAATATCCACCGAAGGAAGCGATAGCCGCCTTTTTCTCCGAGATCATCGCTCGATCGCTAGCAGATCAAGACCGTAAAGGCTGCATGCTGGTCAATTCGGCTCTCGAAGTCGCTCCTCACGACCCGGAGTTTCAGCGCGCCGTCTCGGGGGTTTTAGTTGAGGTCGAAGCATTTTTCCGCCGCTGTATCGCCGCGGGGCAAGCCGGCAACACGATATCGAAGCAGCACAGTGCCGCCGATCTCGGGCGAATGTTGCTCGGCATGCTTCTCGGACTGCGGGTTCTGGCGCGCACCCGGCCGGAAGCCGAACTGCTCGAGGGGCTTATTCGTCCAGCGTTGGCGACGCTAGAGATATCGCCGCGATCCGAATCCGTTTGAAAGCAGCGGGTGGGTGGCGCCTGCGGGTGTGCAGCGGCGAGAATGTCTGCTTTCCGGGCGAAAGCCAACGTCTGTAAATGGCGCAGCTTTGACCTCCGCACCATCCGCTCTGTCAAATTGCACCCAATCCGCGCTCTTAAGACACCGGCCGGAGTTAGATTGGTCCCAGGGTCCTGAAGTCCACGCCAATATTGAAGCAGGCAGAGCGGATGCTTCAAATGCCTGCTAAGGTCGGCTCTAGTGTCTCAGAAGAGCCAATGAGTCGACGAATGCATCGCCACCGCAGTAATCGCTTGTTGTTAGCAATTCTGTTGGAGTTGACCATTTGGGTAACTGCAGCCATGGCGGCGCCAAATGGTGTGCAGATATCATCGGATCAGTCATTTGCTGCTGGCAGCAGCAAAGGATGTCTCGCCGTCGATGGGGCCAGGCGGCTCCTCCTGAGTAAGGGCGCTTCATTCATCGCCCCCAAAAGCGACAAGCAACTTGACGCTGCCGGGACCTATTTTCCTGTCGTCGTGGCGCCCTGTGATGCTCCGTCTGCGGAGTTTCCTTCACAATGGAGTTTCTCAGATCGGCATGAAATCACGATCCAGCTCGAGAATGGACGATACTGTCTTTCGGGTCGCTTCATGACGAGCTTCCAACCGTTGCTCGATCCGTTCCTGAAGCTGTTTGAAAGCGACAAGGACCAATCGCCATTCGCTTATCTGGCGAGCGATTTGAAGCCGAATGGCGCGATCAACATGGATCGATTGCGCCTTGCTCCAGATCTCGTCGTTTCAGCCTGCGATCGCCAAGATGCCTCGGATTATTGGGCGTACGATGACAACTCTGGGCTGATTGCTGGTCCGGGCGGGGCCGACAATGTTCGCTCCCGTCAAAGGCCGTGCCTCGCTATCCATGGTGACGCCACCAAGAAGCCGACCCGCTTTGCGCCATATATGCCGGTGACCGTGCAGACTTGCCCCGCCGACGTCTTTGCAAACCGCAGTACATTCGATCCGCATGTGCGGTGGGTTATAAGCTCGGGGCGCGAGCTCTTACCCAGCTACCCGACACCTTCCGCAAACGATTATTTCGGCGGAGCGGGCGGCCTGCCGATCGTCGGTCCGCTTGGACGCTGCCTCACGCTCGACGTCTCGACGAGATCAGTAGGTACCTCAGACTGCGATGGGCGCATCGAACAACTTTGGCGATCGTCCGGTTCGGAAATCCGCTTCGGCAACAGCAACGACTGCTTGAGCCGTGAGGGGAATGGAGTTGTCAGAGTTGCGACCTGTAACGCCAGCAGTTCGCAGCAGAATTGGGACTACGTCGTTGCTGATCCGATCCCCAATCCAAAATGGAGCGGGGCAGATGTGTACGGACGCATCCTTCCGGCAGGCAACGCCGAGAGCTGCATGGCGGTCAAGGAAGACCCATTTATCGATCCCATGCGGCAGCGAAACCCTGTCATCGTTGCTCCGTGCAGGATGGTCCTTCCTCGTCAAACCAGTTGGTTCCGGACCGACAGAGTTCTAACCGTCCGGCTCGGCATTATCCGCTTCTCAGATGATGACGGCAGCACGCCTGCTATGGGGAAGCGCAGCGATGAAGACGTGAAAAAGAGCATGGTTCAGCTCGCAGCAAACATCAGCCGCCACTATCTTGGACTTGGCGTTCGCTTTGTCTTCGACCCGCAGAATGACTTTCGTCGCGTCAACAGCACAGTTGGAAACAGTGCTGGCGGCGGCCTACCAGGTCAAAGCTTTTGGGGTACCGTCAAACTCGTCGGCGGTGTTGCCGGTCAGCAGCTTTATGGACGCGCTACCATCGCCGCCATGGCGCATATGGGCGGTGGGGCCTCCAGCGGCAGCGTGATTGACTATGAGCCAGCCAGGGTCGTTGATCCGATCCACCGAAATCCAATCACAGATTTCGTCCAGGCGCCCGACATGCCCCTCGATTTGATGGGCTTAAAGACCGTTTCCAATTCGATAGGAGAACCTGGCGTTAGCGGCGACTGGATTTTCTCCGGTCATTTGGCCCACGAGATGGGCCACTATCTGGGGCTTATGCATACGTTTGCGGTAGATCATTTCGCTGATACGCCTGCCGATATCGTCAGCGGTGACCCGTTTTTCTTCTCGGGCTCAACCACCTGCGGCAACGCACGCAGCGTGACTGTCAACGGGAAGGTTTTCACGCCAGATCGTCTGAATAATGAAAGCTATTTCGGATGCCAGCTCGGGCGAACGACAAACTCTTTCTCCCCCCTGCAGCTCGGCTATGCCCGCTGGATGCTGGAGCACCAGCTCAATCGCTACCCGCTCGTCGCCTGTGAGCCGATCGAGTCCTATAATGCGGACCTGGTCGAATGTGACTCGCCCGAAAGCCTGGGGCGCTGTCAGCAGACTGCTGCATACTTCAAGCAATCTGGCGGCCCCGACTTGAAATGCGGCCGCGGTGGGCGGGAAAGCCGGGCGATGACGAAATTTCTACGCGCGCCGGCGGTTCGCTACCTCCTCACGAATACCGCATCCGGAAAAACTCTGCTTGCGACAATCTCGGCAACGCCACCTGGCTCCAAAGCCGCTCCTCGCCTCGATGAAGTTGGAGCTCTCTTGGTAGGTAACGCAAATCTGCCGGTCTCGATGGCGTTGAACACCCGGTTCGAAGAATTGGAGTCCGCAATTCGGCGGCAGCTCCCTGACCAAGCCGAAGCCGCGCTTGGTCCGGCTGCCTCGACGCTTTCGTTGCCCACGCAACGCTTGATTGATGGCCTTTCGCCAACACTCCTTGCGCCGGCGTTCATTGCTAACATCCCGGCTATCAAAGCCAACTGAAGGCTCTTGAGTTGTCGTGAGGCACCAAGTGAACTGAACCGCCCCGAGTTGGTCGGAGGCCAGTGGGTTTCAGGTAAGCGGCCACACATTGTTCGTCGAGCATGAGGTAGTAGCACTCTTCGGCTTCGGCTGGCTGCATGTTGCCCGTAACCGATAGCCTTTCCGCTGTATGTCCCCTTTCCGCTTGGAAGCTAGCGGCTGGTTATGGCGCAATCTCATCCGTTTAGACCAAAGGCTGCAACGGGCGGAGGGCAGACATCCGCGAGCTCAAACTCTCTTGAGAAATCACTGACGCGTCACAATCGGGTTGCGCTGACCTTGGTCTCCGCCAATTCCGGCGCAATCCCCTCAGGTCGAAATTGGCGCTAAAGAAACTCGATTTCGACCCTGCGGTTTTTGCTTCTGCCTTCTTCGGTGGCGTTAGTGTCGATCGGTTGTGTTTCTCCCATCGGTTTCGTCGTGATGGTCCCGGGCGAATATCCGCAGGCGATCATAAAAGCTGCGACGGCGCTGGCCCTCTGGCCGGACAAAACAAAGTTGTAACTGGAACTCCCAACATCGTCCGTGTGGCCATAGACGATTATTGCCTTAGGCTTGCCGGTCCTGGCCCCCAATAGCCTAGTGAGGTAGATCATCGCGTCCGGCTTGATGATCGATTTGTCAAAATCGAACAAGATATCGTTCGGAAGCACGATTTTCGATGTCGACGAACTTTGTGAGCCAGAGCCTTCGCTGCTGGTCTTAATGCCACTCAGATCGGGAATGACTGCGGTCCCTGAGACGTATCCTATGCTTGCGCCAACGCCCATGCTCAGCCAGCCGGCCCCCTGACCACCCATCAACATTACCGAACGCGCGTATGTTTGAAAAAACCTCTTTGCGGCCGAAGGATCGTCTGCCAACCAGTTGATAAATTTGCCGGCCACATAGTTCGCTATCGGCCCCATTAAAGCCGCTCGCGAAATACTGTCGAGTTGGCTGTTCATAAGGGCCGGCGGGATACCCATCAACATGATGGAACCGGAATACATTGTATCCCCACCACCTGCTGACCCGTCAATTGAAAGGCAGAACCCTTCGATATCCTCATCCCAAAGGGGGCGGTGCGAAGCGGTCGTGTAGTAAAGATTCCCGGTGCTGAAATTACTTGACGTTGAGACGGATAAGCTGACCGGACCTATCGTCTTTCCAACGCTACCCCCGACCGTTCCATAGTTGAATCTATGCTGCCCGCCTTTCGGGTCGCTCAGGATAAAGTATCCCCCCGTTGCCGTTGCTACCAGAACACCGCCTGTGGCGCTTGCTGACGTGACCCAAGTCCATCCGGCATCTTCCAGGAGTTGCATCGTCAGCCGCCCCAGTTCAGTTTCTCCAATACCATATTTGACACGTAAAAAATGTATAGGAAAAGTTCCTTGACATGGTTCTGTGCTAGGTCGAGGCGCCATCCTTCTCGGAAGACCAATATGCCGCCCGCGAAAAGTAGAACTCGCCAACTTTTACATTGGGTCGAGAGCAGCGGTTGACGGTCGTGCTGTTGAGGTCCGCTTTCAGCCTAGGAGCCGAGTTCTGCCTATGGCGCAACTTTCGCTCGAGGCTTCGATCTCCAAAAACGGGCGGGTAACAGACATCTTAGTGGTAACGGTTATGAAGTTCAGCAGCTTTCTATCGCACAAGAGCGCCGAGAAGGACGTTGAGTCCGGCAAGGGCGGCCTCGGCGGAAGCCGGACCGAGCTGAGCGTTCACGGCCGCTCCATCAAGGGCGAGGGTGGCCGCCCAGGCGATGTTTGAGCTGGCTTCTGCCGCTGGTAACAGCGCGGCGATGGCGTCACGCACCTCGTTCTTGTGCCGCGTCGCGATGCCATTGATCGCGGATAGGTTTACTCCGACCTCCGCGGCAGTGTTGGCGAAGGCGCAGCCTCGGAAAGCGGGATTTTCGAACCAACCCCGTGCTGCTTGGAGCACAGGCGCCAACGGAGCTTTTCGCCGCTCCTCTTCGGTCTGGTCCAACCGAGAGGAGCTCAACACTTCTCGAAACCACGCCATCCAGGCCACGTGCCGTTGCTCCAAATAGACCTGGATCAGATCGTCTTTCGATGGAAAGTGCCGATAGAAAGTCACCTTTGTCACTCTTGCTTCGGCGATAAGGCGATCGACGCCGGTGCCGCGGAGTGGCGCACCTTACCCGCTCAGACCAAGGGCCGAAACGGACGGATCTCGGGAGAGCCTGCCGGCAAAGTTCCTTTCAAGAAAAAATGCACTATCGCGTCATGCGCCAATCATTTGCTCGACATTGCATCTGGCAAAATCTCCGGTGAATCGCGCCTGGGTCGCTATAAATTGCACCATGCTCACGGCGAAAGAGCCCGCCGCGAGCAGGCACATCAGAGCTTAATTATGAGAGCCAGGGAAAAATCCCGTTCAGCTTCGAATACTCATAGAACTCATCTTCCCATGGCCCGCGTCGATATGTGCGAATTGAAATGTCGTGGTTATTGACGCGCGCGAATGTGCCAACGGTGTGGAAAGTCCAGATCTGTAGCTGAGTCACGCGGTCTCCGGCCCGCCATTCAAACCAATCTTCCGGAAAATATGTCTGCCGCCAATGAATCTGGCCGGCCGGAAGGAAGAGCATTCTCTGCTGATATTTTGGCGTGTCCGGTTCTTCCGGATCAATCCGGCCATAAGCCTTGGCCAACTTCTCGGAAAAATTGAAGATGAGGATCGCGGCCTCTCGGCGCGGCATACCTGACGGCCTTTGCGTGACTTCTGTGTGTGACATTGATCGTCGTCCTTGTTGCGGGAGATGCGAATTGCCGCTCCAGCAAGCTATTGACAGTTCGTGCTTGTATCGCCTTCGAGGCTGCATATTTGCGTTCGAGCGCTGGCATCTTGGCATTACCTCATCTCGTCAATCGCTCTTGATATCGATGCCAATCGCGGCGACCTGAAAATTCAATCTTGTGAACAGCCCACGCGAACGAAGGAGATCGCGTGGATGATAAGTAATTCTGATTGGAAGCCGACCCAATATTTGACCGAGGTCGAAGTCGCGGCGTGGCTAAAGATCTCGGTGAAAACCTTGCGAAATTGCCGAACTCGCAAGGGATTCATTCCCTTCGTCAAGATTGGGAGGCTCGTGCGCTATCGGGTGTGCGATGTCGAAGAATATTTGGCGCGAAATTATCGGCGTTCGACGTCAGACGGCGCGAGCTGATGGCAGCGGAAAAAAGGAGCAAATTTTGGCTACCCGAGAATCGGTCCGAACTTGCACGTTGGGAGAGGTTGGTACCCCGAAGTTTCGAGACCTCTGCGCAGTGCGTTGATCGCAGCCAAGCCCTCCAGAATCGAATGTCGAAGGAGCTTTATTACGAAGACTTCGAGATGGACAAAATCGCGGAATGCGGCGGCATCATCGAGCCCTGTGGCGCGACGACCTGCCCGGTTTGCGCAAGGTTTTATCGCCTCTGGCTGAATCAGGGCGTTCGAAATATCAGCGGCGAGTTGGAAGGCTCGCCGCTATTCGTGACCCTCGAATTGGCACGAGCACCGCTCGTCGGTCTTCGCGACAGTTCGCTTTTCAAGCTGCGCGATATGTTACGAATGCGACTGAACAGAGCGGGCGTTAAAGGTTCAGTGGCAATCGGAGGTGTTGAAGCGAAACTACATCGAACAGGCGACAAATGGATTATTCATGCACATCTGTTGATGTTCCGAGTGCCTCAAAACTTGCAAAGGACGTTGAACAAAAAGCTATCGAGAGGCGCGAGTAGAGACGTCGTCACGCGAACGGTTTCCGACTTGCGAGAATTCGGCTCTTATCTGCAGAAATTCGAAACGGGCTATCGCCCCGGACGAAGATTTGGCTCATCGCGACCGCGAATGGTGCCCATGTCGCCTGCTGCGCTGGAATCATACTTGCAGTGGCTCGATGCGTATGAATTCCGCGATTTTCTGTTCCTTTATGGGTGCCGACTTCGCGGTCGCAAAATCCAATTAGAATGACGTCGGCGTGATCACGTGACGACGTAGAATTGAAAGCGCATCTCATTCAACGAGTGCGCTTTATTTTTTATGTTCGATAGCGAACTGCAGTGTTCAATCAACAACGTGCAATTTCGCATCAAAAACAACGCTTTTAGCGACATTTCTTCGAATGTTCGCTGCTTTCTCTCATTTCACGCGAACAGCGCAAATATGCTGATTTCCCCTTCGAAATGCATGAAACGACGTGAATCTGCAACTTTGTAAAACGCTCCACGACGCACCGCAGGGAATTCTCCCAACGCGTCGGATTGGAAAACCAAGTGCCCAGCAACGACGACAACAACCACGACGACGATGCTATCCCGCCATCCGTCCCGATCCACCGTACCAAGCATCTGCGCATCGACGCTTACGGCCTCGGACCTGATGGTGAGCAGTTCGCGCGGATTGTGATCGAGAGCCGCGACGGGGAGCGCACTGCGCTCTTCCGTCTCGATTCCAACCTGCCAGACTATACCGACCTGATCGCAAAAGGCGCTCGACTGTTCACGCCTGCTGCAAGGACAGAATTTCTCGAGCGGATTCAGGAATGGGTGCCGCCTGAACCGTCGTTCCGTGTGGGTACGCAGATCGGCTGCAATGGCGAGGCCTTCGTTTTCCCTGACGGCGTCATCGGCGCCCCTCCCGGAGAGATTGAGGTCCAGCTCACGGACCGGCTGCGCTCGCACGGGAGCAAGTTCACGGTCAACGGTACCTTGGATGGGTGGAGTGAACTGGCGGCTCTGGCGGCGCGCAACACGCGAATGACCCTTGGTCTCTGTTTCGGCTTTGCCGGCCCGGTGGTCGGTTTCATCGGTGGCGAGCGAGTGGCCATCCAGAGCGTTGGCCGTACGCAGAGCGGTAAGTCGACGATTGCCTTCGCCATCGGCAGTATCTGGGGTGGCAGGGCGGAAGACACCGTTCGTGGTTTCTGCGAGTCCTGGAAGACCACCACCGCCAACGTGGACGTGATGGCGGCCGGCCACTGCGACACTCCCCTCATCCTCGATGAGACGGGCGCGGCCCAATCGACCGGCGGCAAGGCCGCGAACTCGGTGGTCGAGTCCACCATGGCGCTCTCGGAAGGTCGCGACAAAGGTCGCTTCACCGACAAAGCCCCTCCCCGCCGCTGGCGCGCCAATGTCTACAGCACGTCCAACCGCATGCTGGACGTGATCTGCCTCGAGGCCGGTGTAGTCGTCGGTGACGAGCATCGCAGCCGCCTCGTCGACGTCGGCCCGCCAGTAGGTGGCTTCGGCATGTTCGAGGATCTTCACGGTCGCCTGAGCGTAGCCGAGCTGTCCGCGGAGATCCGGCGGATCGGCGCGGCAAATTTCGGGGTTGCCGGCCGTGAGTTCGTCACCCGGTTGGTCGACTGGCTGCACCGGGACGAAGAGGGCCTCCGCCGGTGGGCAAAGGAGCGCCGCGAGTACTACCTCAAGAAGGCTTCGAAGATCACGGAGCCGGGCCGACAGCTCGAGCGCATCCATCAGAGCTTCGGGACCATTTACGTGGCTGGCTGCCTTGCGATCGAGTTCGACCTGCTTCCTCTCAAGAAGCAAGACGTTCGCCACGCGCTGCTGACTTGCGTGCAGGACCATGTCGATCTCGTACGCGGGTTCAAGAGGGAAATGGCCCAGGAGCGTCTTATCGAACTCCTGCGCAAACACATCCGCGCGAACCGCAACGTATTCATCGACGTGCGCGGCCGGCCGGCGAAGCCGAAGGGTCACGACCACGCGACCTGTCAGGGGTACATCGGCGAACACAACGACGAGAAGGAGTACTGGATCCCCTCGGAGACTTTCGACAAGGTTGTTGGTGGCGTCGCGTCTGCCAAGGCCTTGAAGCGCGAGTTGGCCGACCGCAGGCTCATCCGGAAGGTCTCCAGTGACGGAGAGGCGCGCTTCGCGGTCAAGGTTTATCTCTGGAAAGACGACACGCGCGACGATCGCCCGTCCGTGATCGCCGTGCGAGCCTCGCTGCTACGCTAGCTCTAAGCAGTCGATGGCGGGGATTACTCCCCGCCATCATATCGTTGGTCAGTCCGTGTTGAAGTCGTCCCAGTCGGACGGATCGACCGTCGGCGCCGCCTTGGCAGAGCGCGGCGTCATCCCCTGAAGCATCGCACGGACCTTCGGGTCCTTGAGCTTGTTGCTCAGTGCCTCGCGCTGCTTCTCAGTCAGCGAGCGACCCTTCTTCTGGCCAGCATTCTTCGACTTCTTGACCACCAGAGCGTTCTTCATCCACGGAACCTTGGCAGTCTTGCGCGTTGCCGAGGACGTGCGGACCGCTTTCTCGGGCTTCGGAGCAACAGTCGTAACCATCCCGATCGTAACAGGCGGCTTGGGCTCCTTCTGGCAAGAGCTCGGTTGGTGGTTGTCCGCGGAAGGCGTCATGTCCGTCGCGTCGAAGTCGAGCTCGTCGAGGCGGCGCTTGGCGTTGTACTTCATCATTGTGTATTTCCTTCAGGGTGCGGTTCCGTCGACGAAAAGAGTTTTCGAAGTACGGAACCCTTGCCAGCGCTCAAGACATGAACTCGATGCGCCAGCATGCTACCCTTGTAAGGCCGGTTGATCCGAAAGAATGGCCGGTTTAGTAGCGCGCGAAATGCGGCACGGATGAATGCATTTTCATTAGCAATTATAGATACTTGTTCGTCAATTAAATGTCGGCCCCCTGCCAAAATCGAGCCATTTTTTTGAGTGGAAAATTGGAAAAAATCCAAGCGAAGGTCGTCAGTTTGCGCCTCATTAATTGCCATACAGACCGACTGCGCTATGACACGAACTCCCCACCTGCTCGGACAATCTCCTCTCGCGTCGATTCCCGAAATAGTTATTACGACAGATCTTCATCGACGGTCCTTCTTCCGCTCACGTAGCCCGATAGCGCTGGGTAGTTCTGTTCCAGTTTGATCGGTGCCCGGGCAGGTATCAAGCTGCTTGGAATTTGCGGGAGATGAATGTTTCGTGTTGCTTTTACCGGCAAGGCGTCGATCAGCTCACGGCCCAGCCACAATCCAATTCCCAGCAGCTTTTTTAGCTCAGCGGGGTGGCTTGCCACGTTCTCCATGTGGCGCCCAAAACCAGGCCACTCTGGCGAAACGAGAAGTTCGAGTTCAGGTTGCAAACGACATGCATAAAGCAGTGGTGCCGCGTTACGATATGTCTTCCAATCCTCATGAAATGTAGCCCAACTCCTGGGAGCCGCTTGGTCCGCCGGCGGGTCGACCGACAGCACGTGGTAGGCACGTTCGAGCTTCGCGTTCTTTTTTCGATCGCTGACTTCGACAAGATATTTGACGACGTTTGCCGCGTAGTCGAGATCATCCACGTCTGCCTCATCACCGACGCGGCGCACAAATTCTGGAAGGTCTTTGATTTGAAGAGCTGCGACGAGATCGTCAATCGAGACCCCCGCCAAGATGTGTTTGCGCAACTCAGGTGAGATCTCGGATAGAGTGACATTCTTCTGATGACTTCTTGCGAGGCAGATTAGCCCCCAAAGGCACCCGAGATGCCAGCGACGCTCATTCGCCGAAAATCGAAGCCACATCGAGAGTTTTATCGCTAATGCGCAGCGATCCGTAGCTGTCAATTCCATCTGCTCTTCCGCTAAGGCGGTAACGATCGTATCAATGTTCATGTCGTACATCGGCTTGGGCTCGCGTTTAGCGCTGCTTTGCAGAACCAGCGGATAGCTCGTTATCAGAATAAAATCACGCCGCCGTTGCCGATATGATTGACCTACTCGCGATGCAGAGTGCTGCCGGCGCAGCTAGGGAACATCACGACCGTCGGCGGGCACCTGCCTGATTACGGAAAGCGCTCGAAATTGCTCCGGGATCCGGATAACTCCTCGCCGTCAAATTCGGGAAGCAAATATTCAGCCGGCGGAATGGAAATAGTGCGAATTCATTCAAATGCACTTTGACGATTCGGAGCACGCCGCCAGCTCGGGATTTTGTCTGATTACCAAGTCTGTTACGCTGTAACTTGAGCATGATCATCTGAAATCCCGAGGCTTTACCTTTATCCCCTCCGTCGGCTGACCGGCTACACTGCCTGAGCCAAGCCTTAGATCTGGGATGTAGATATCGCGCGTCCGCAGCCCACGCGGCGACAAATCCCTTGGATCAAGCGCTGGGCTGCCGTGGTGGAACTCGTCACCGCGGCCGTGAGGAAGTGGAAACGCCGCGTCGCGGCTGCCGACACCAGCGAGGTCAGATCAGAGATCAGTCAGACGCTGCGCGATCAAGTGCACCACCTCAGCTTCACGCTGGATTTTGCCATGAACCGCAATCATGCCGGCACCGAAGATGATGCGGCGCTGGCGTTCGAACAATTTAGGCCAAATGACGAGGTTCGCGATGCCGGTCTCGTCTTCAATGGTGACGAACAGGACGCCCTTCGCCGACCCTGCCTATCTAGAGCACTGTCGCCGATACGCGCTCGCGGAGGTTGCCTGAAACCGAGACCGGGCAACCTCGATCGTCTCAGGGTTGCCCACTGCCGCCAGCAGAACCGTAGACTTGTCCCGTGGCGAAGCTCGCATCTTCGGCGGCGAGCTGAACGTAGATCGATGCAAGCTCAGCCGGCTGGCCTGGCCGGCCCAGTGACGTCATGGCACCGAGCTTTTGAAGCTTCTCTATCGAGGCGCCACCGCTGACCTGCAAGGGCGTCCAGATCGGGCCTGGTGCGACGCCATTCACGCGGATTCCCCTTGGCCCGAGCTGCTTGGCCAGTGACTTAACATAGTTCATCGTCGCCGCCTTGGTCTGCGCGTAGTCGTAAAGATCGGGTGTCGGGTCGTAGGCCTGCTCGGAGGTAGTACCGATAATTGACGAGCCTGGCTGGAGATGAGGTAAGGCCGCCTTGATGATCCAGAATGGCGCGTAGATGTTCGTCTTCATCGTCCAGTCGAACTGCTCGGACGAAATGTCCAGGATGGAGTGATGTGCCTGCTGTCGGCCGGCATTGTTGATAACGATATCGAGGCCGCCGAGGCCCTTCACCGCATCCGCCACGAGACGCAGGCAAAACGCCTCGTCCCGCAGATCGC
>WXYE02272170.1:0-14883 GCA_011319275.2 Echinosphaeria canescens | reverse complement strand
AACCCCCAGGAAAATGAACGTTAAAAGGTAGAACGTTCTTTTTCCTGGGGGTTCCCCCCAGACCCCCGACCTCGCTTCGCTCGAAGGTACTATCGCAATAGTACACTCGGGATGAGTAAATGAGCGTGTATGGACCCTAGAATCTACGCATTTATTTTGTGATTGGCACTGCAGGCAAAAAACCCATGCTTTTTATGTTGGCCTCGGTTTCTCTGCCGGGAACAATCTCTCGTGTTCTGGGGCTTTCGTGTAGACCCAGCAATGACCGGAAAAGAAGGCGTGGCACATAGCACCATGAAAACATGGGCTATACCGTTCCGGCGAAATTGCTTGGCCAAACAGCAGCGACGCAGGCTGGGTAAGAAATGCCGTGCAGCAATCTCTTCTTGACATAGCTATGGGCCGTAGCCTTTTTGCCCGAGTAAATCTCCTGCTGTCGGCGCCCGAGGAGCACTTTTTGACCATTCCCATACACGCGACCTCGAATAGCCCTGCCAAGAAACACCAAACGCCATGCAAGACCCTCGAATAATGCAAGCGACAGACAGAAGAACCCAGAGCAGGCCGACGAGTCGGAAACCCGGTCCGCAGTCCTTTCAGTCCTCGGCAAAGGCAACCCTTTTCTTTTTGCCCACCTTTGCTGCCTTCGTGCCAGTCGCGGCTATGTCCTTAATGTTGTCGTCGTCGTCATCGCCGCCGCGCGAAGAAGCACCCGAGCGGGTCTGGGGTCGCTTTCGCTTCCTCCGCAGCGACTCCTTGGTCTCGTCGAGCTTCGTCTTGCGGTCGGCCTCCTTCTTCTCGGCCTCTACCCTGCGCGCCTCGCGGATCTCTTCCATCTGGCGGGCCTTGATCATCTTAGACTCGATCTGGCCCTCCTTCTCGGCCTGCACCATGGCTAGGATGGTGTTCATGCTTTCCTGGCGGGTGGTTAAGGGGTCTGTCAGCATCGGTGGAGGGCACACATGTGCGCGTGGGGGAGGCGACGGCGGCGGCGGCGGCGGTGGTGCACGTGTGTGCGCGTAACTAGCTAGCTTACTCTGTCGTCGACAAACACCTTGCCCTTCTTCTTGCCCCTGGGTTTTTGTACGCCGACCGGAGTGATCATGTTCAGCTTTGGGATGCCCAGCTCTTCGTCCGTGTAGGTGCGCTCCTGCTTCTTCTTCTTCTTCAGCAGGTCGACGATGCTTGGCCTGCCCTTTGCCGTGTTTGTCGAGGCAATATGCGACTTCGATTTGCTGCCTCGGGATTTGAGGACCGGGTCCGGCTGTTGCTGGCGCGAGGAGCTGACGCTATTCTTTTTTGTATAGTGCTTGTTTTTCACTGTGCGCGTCCTGGAGGGCGCCATGGTTTGCAAGAGTTTGGCGGTGGCCTTGGCAACCTTGGAAACCCTTTTTTTTTTTTTTTTTGCTCTTCGAGTGCTGCTGGGCAAAAAGAGTTGTCGCGGAAAGCTGCGATGGCAAGAAACTTCCTTAGCGGAACAAAAGAAAAAAAAAAGTGGAGTACTGAAGGTCTACACGGTACGGTACCTCCTGCAAGCTGCTTTTGAATGTGGGGTGGTGGAAGTAAGCGAATGCACTTTTTGGAAATAAGCAAATGCACTCCAAACACCATAATCTATTTTTACGATATCAATAACTATCGAGGAGGGGGGAGATCCCCTGAGATTTTGATAGAAGGCTTTCTATCTCGAATATCGAAAAAGTAAGTCAAAAGGGCTTGTAGTTATTGAGAAAATTCAGAAAAAAAGGAAAAGACGAGTGCATTCGCTCGTGTCCACCCCTTGCCAAGCTATGTTATGCTCATTCTAGTTGGCGATGCGACGATCCACATGATGAGTCAAGGGACGCAGCCGCAGCTTCCAAGTTGCGTGCCCAGGATGGATGACCTCATTGGAGTGGCGCCTTCCGACAATGGCCGCAATCTTGGCTGGCTAGTTCGCTCTTTCCCAGCGGGAGTTGGCCCTCCCTCCCCCCTCGTAACCACATAACCACGCCGCGCCAGACCGGGAAGAGGACCGGGAGGAGCCACACTGTCACACATGACCGGTTCACGCCGACTCGTGTAGAGCGTATTTTGCCCGCCCGTCCCTACCCCCATCCCCATCCAACAACCTCCATACGTCTTCGCCTTCAGGTTTGCAGGCCCCCAGCGGTCCCCTAGCATGATGCATGTCATTCCGGTGCACGCCCTGTTCTCGCTGCTGTCGCCGCTGTCGCCGCCGTCGCTGCTGTCGTCGCTGTCATTGCAGCCCCCAAGCCATCAGTTTGCTCTTCCTGCCCGGGCTATGAGTCGCGATGCGCCGGATCAAGCACCGCTCCTCACGACGAGTCTCGCCTCCTAAAGACAGCGACTTCGACCATGAGATCAACCTCGTCGACCAATCCGCACCGCCACCTCGTCTTTCCAGCTCGGTCGAGCACGCCACGGCACGCTCCATTTCCCCCGCCGCCTCCTCCGAATCGCCGAGTGCTACCGGTGCCCCGCCTGTTCCGACTGACCCGACTGCCCACGCTGCTCAAGCCCCGTCTGCCGGACCGTCAACTGAAACCCGCACGCGCTTTCTTCTACCGGGTGATTCAAGCGGCCCCCCCAAGAGGGCCCAAACAACGCCATGTCCCCCTACTCACGTGCAGCGTAAGTGCCGCCGCCCCGGTGTCGTGCCCAAGGGATGAATACAAGGACCAAAGCCAAAGCAGGACTGACATGAGCATGGCTGCCACGCTGCAGGGCTGACGCCCGAATCAGAGCTTCCTGGACCCGCACCTTCCAAGCATGCACGCACGCGCATACGCAGTGGTGACGTCCGCCCAGGCCGACGCGGGGACTTGGATGGCGGCAGGCCGGAAATCGCCTTGGACGTCTTGTACGAGAACCAGAGAGGTGGATTTCTGTGTGGGGTCGCCCTCTTCTCCAGTATGGCCCTAGGACAGCTCGACCCCCCGGCCTGGACCAACGCAGCAAACAAGCCGAGCCCGTCCGGCATTGGGACGGCCCAGGTGCCGGACCCCAGCTGGGAATGGGCGTGGCCCGAATGGCGCATCAACTGCGAGGAGGGCGTTGGCGAGGACGGCTGGGTCTACTCGTTCATGTTCTCCACCAAGTTCAAGTGGCACAAGCCGCGCTGGTGGAACTCTTTTGTCCGGCGCCGCATCTGGATCCGGAAGCGCGTGAAAAGACGCGATGCCGACCCATCAGAGACCGACCCCTTCAAGCTCAACCAGGACTACTTCTCGGTCCGGGCCTCATCCGACGCAGGCCTCGAGTCTCAGGCGCTGAGCAGCCGCGATAGTATCAGCACCACGGCGGACCTCGGCACGTGGAGGCACGGGCTCAAGATTGAGGACATCGAGACGCTGCTGCAGGCCCTGCGCAAGGCACGCATCGACCGAGAAAAGATCGAGGCGGTTGAGAACTACCTCAAGCATGCCACGGACGATCTGGTGCACCTCCAGGACGAGATGCATGACATCATGTCCCTGTTTGTCTTCCAGGCATCACGGCGCCTGCTCCTCGCCAGGCTGACCGATATGCACGAGGAGACGGTGGCGCTGAAAAGCACCGACGACTCGGAAGCGGTGCTGCGGAGAGCCGAGAGCCTGTCGGCAGCAACCAAACACGCCGATGAAGAGGTGAGGAGGCTCGAATACTGGAGCGACATCAAGGCCATGGCCGAAGAGGGCGAGTCCAAGGGGGCCGTTGGCGACGGCACAGGCTGGGATGAGAACTGGCAAGGGCTGGACCAGAGCGGGCCCTCTGTACCAATGCCAAAGTCGGCCTAACATGAGAGCGTCGGGAGGGGGAGGGTGCCGCAGCCTCTGTACATACGGACGGAGTGGGATGACTACTAAAGTGGCTCGCAGTGCGGCGGGAGGTTGTAGCGCGTGAACACCTACTACCTGGTGGAACACCTATACGTGGTGCCGAGTAGGAGGTAGCTTTGGTCAATAATTATACCCAACGGTTAGGAATTGCTTGTTTAATTTATTACATACCTTAATAGTGAAGGTTGACAGAACTTGGCAGCAGATTGGAGTTGGAAGTCGACGTTTTGTGCACTTGATGGAGACCCACATGCCTTTTTCGAAGCCATACAAAGGACCACCTCAAGTGAGGGCCCAATGGGTCTAGATAGTACGGTGCCAATCACAAAATAAATATCCAGATCCTTTACTAACCCCGATACTAACCCCGATTATATTATTACAGTACTATAGTACCTTCGAGCGAAGCGAGGTCGGGGGTCTGGGGTGAACCCCCAGGAAAAGGTCGCTTTATAACTTAACCTTTTTTTTCCTGGGGGTTCCCCCCAGACCCCCGACCTCGCAAGCTCGAAGGTACTGTACTATAGTACTATAGTAATAGTATAATCGGAGTTAGTAAGTTATTGTGTACGGATCCTAGGATCTGCATGTTTATTTTGTGATTGGCACTACGTACATCAGGTCCTGTACCCTTGCTTAGGGGGAGAGAAAAAAAAAAAAAAACACCCTCGCGACTTCGGACAAGATTTTTCAGATTCGCAAACGACACACTCCTTTCCCCCCCCACAAACTCTCGGCCCTTTGCCTGGGCCTCAAGCGGGCCTGTACAAGAAGAGTATGCACATGCGCCACACTCACCAAGGGTCGCTGAAATGTGCACACCACCATAGCTCATGTTCCTGGGAAATACAAGCTCCGGCATATGGAGACTCCAGCAACGCAGCGTGCTCCCCGCCGCCAGGCTCATATCGTCCTCCTTGGTGCCCAGAGCCCCCGGTCGCCTGTCCTGGCCACCGATCAAGTCGGCAGTCTCGGCCGCCCGAAGAAGGCGCTTCAGCCAGCCTCGGCAGCAGGTCAAGCAAGCCCGACAGAGCCCGGAACAGGCCCCCTGCGAGGCGCCAACGCAGCCGGGTACGAGCAAGCGTCGTCGCTCCAAGAGTGGTGCCGCCGGCGACACGGGCGAGAGGCATGATGCCGTGGACAGGGACGGAGGATGGCGGGGCGGAGGAGACCGCGAGGGAGAGGGAAATGCCAGCCCAAGTGCCGAGCCATCTGCGGCGGACAATGCTGCCGGCTCTGGCCCGAGCCAGGACGACATCTCCGAGTGCCTCAAAGTGGTCGATCGCATTGTCCATGCTCCCGCCAGACGTCATGGCCCGGGCGCCTCTGCTCTTTCCCCTGTCCCCTTCGTCTACCCCCACAGGAGGGAAACTTCCATTGCCCGTTACAAGAGCGAGACTTTCCTCGCGCACAAACACAACTTGCAGGAGGGCAGGCCGGAAAAGCAGGTCACGTGGCAACAGGTTCTTGCATATCTTGTGAGCACGACGCCAGCCTGCGAGCCCGAACATGCGCACGTCATCATACAGATCCTGCTGCCCCAAGACTCGGTCGAGGCAGTGCTCTTCGGCTATCCCATGGACGTCTGGGACCTGTGCTCCCAGACAGGGTGCCGAGCCGAGCTTCACCCCAGCCGCCCGGAACACGAGCGTCAGCCCCGTCTCTTCGTCTTCGGCGACGCGCGCTCCATCTTCCGCATGGTTGAGGGTATTCGCGTCTTGGTTACCGGGGACCTGGTCATTCGGAAGCTGGACGCTTCCCATCCGGCCGTGACCAACAGGCCGCGGCCGCTAGAGACAACCAACCGCAAGTTCGAGGCCGTGCTGAAGCTGGCGAGGAGCGGCGTCCTCTCGACCCCGTTGGCCGCCGGGCAGTACCGGGCGCCCGCTGACCGCCGGGTCTACGCTCTGAAGCAGCACGTGGACGCCATCCCTCCCCCGAAGACCTGGACCAAGACGTCGCTCGAAGCCTATGTCGCCAAACTGACCTTTTCCCGTCTGGGCTCGGACCTCCGCAGAGTGCTCTATCCCGGCCCCCAGGCTCATGCTCAGGCCGTGGTGCACCGGCTTGTGACGCTCTTCCGCTCTCCCGAGGTGGATCGCGCCGTCTCCAGCACCGCTTTCAAGACCGCCCTGGCTTTCATGGTTCGCCAGGCATACAACTACATCCCCCGACTCGTCCCCCTCGAGTTTGTGCACCACGCGGAGAGATGGGGATACCAGCGGGACACAGAGGTCTTCAACCTCCTGGCCGAGCGTGACGTGAAGGATCGAAACCTCGATTTCTTCATGGCCTGGCTCCGCGCCATGACCAAGCGCGGTCTGCACCCGAGCTCTCGGACTTGGCTTCTCTTCAACCGCCTGATCAAGGTCGAAGGTGTCAGGCGCTGGATCCTGCTGGTTGCCAAGTCCAAGGGTCTCCTCTACAGCAGCAACGTCACCAAGAATCTGGCCATTGATATGGCCTTGGACGACACACACCGCGCGATAGTGCTCGGACGCAGCCTCGACGAGTTCCTGCAGGAGCAGTCGCGCGTGTATGGATCCGAATGGCTGTCTCTAACCACGGCGAATCGGATCCTGAACGTGCTAGGCCGCTACGGAAGATACGACGACATGGTCGCATTCTTGCAGACGGTCATGCTCACGAGCACCTGCGCGCGGCCGAACCGCTACACCCTCAATATCATCCTCGCCCGCTGCCGGGCCCAGAGCCAGCTGTTCTGGGCAACCAGGTTCCTCCGCATGCTCACGGGGCCCGACGTGGGCGCGAGGCCAGACAAGGTCACGCTCGACCTGCTCTTCAAGATGGGCAGGGAGCATGACCACATGCACCTCGTGAGCGTGACATACCGATACGCCCACCTCACCAACCTCGCCAGCTCCCAGATGCGGCAGCGGGGTGGCCTGCTTGCCGAAGGCACCGACCACGACTTCGGCGCCCATCTTGTCCGACGCTTCCCGGGCTTGACCCTCAAGCAGCTCGCAGACGACCTTTTCCGGGTCGACATGGATCGTGATTGCGCCAGGGCCGCCACATCCACCACGGCTGCTGCTACTGCTGCCAAGGCGCACGAGCCCGTCACCATCACCAGCTGGTACATGATGCAATTCCTCAAGCGCGAGCCAACGGTGCCTCTGGCCGACCTAGTTGACCAGGCACTCCTCCGCGACCAGGCGCTGCACCGCGATAAAGCCCATGGGGAGGGGGAGCCAAGCTGGGGACCAGCCATCCGGATCCCAACGAAGAAGCGGGCTCGGCCGCTGCTGGTGCAGCCCGAGCTCTGGCCTGCGGCCCCCGTCGTGGACAACACACCTCCTAAGGAGGAGGACGTTCGGTGGGTGGGCGATGACTCTGAGCAAATGCACACAGCCCCGGAATGGTGAATGAAATGTACGTTTGATGAAGAAGGATGAGAGACTGCAAGGGAGGAGAGGGAAGAGAAGGGGGAAGGAAAGGGCAACTTTCCTTTTGAGGGTGGAGGACCGGTTTGCCGAAGTCGCAGGTGAACGAACGATCATGAGATGGGCTGGACGCCGAGACCGTGGATCCAGTAGCCGGCTGGTGGTCCTGGCCTACAACGGCTCAGCCAGGTTTTTCTTTTCTTCGAGTTGCAGGAGAAGACGACATGCACATGTGTGACATATATTAGATATCTGTTCATAGAGGGTAAAAGGCCGAGTATGGGGGCGGGGGAGGGCGGAGGTCGTCATAAGCATAGCATGTGGACAAGCCGCAGGTTGGGTGCACCTCGGCTGGGCTGGGTTGTATATCAAGCACGCATTCTCTGCTCTACCTCTCTATATATACACTTTTACCTTGAAGTGTTCTTATATGTTAACGACTCGGCTTTATTCACCACTCTTATTCGAGCGAAGCGAGCCCGGGGGTCTGGGGGGAACCCCCAGGACAAAAAACCCCGGTTTATCTTTCAACTTTCAAGCGGTTTTTATTTCCTGGGGGTTCCCCCCAGACCCCCGAGTTCGCTTCGCTCGAAGATAAGGGTTAGTAACCAAGCGTGTACGGTCGGTCCGTAGGATCTACATTTTTTATTTTGTGATTGGCGCTTTATGTACCGTACCGTGCCTACCTTGGGTCACAGATAGTCCAACCCAGCCAACCAACGACTTGGCACTCAAGTGTCATATGACTTTCCCATGTTGGCAAAACAAACAGAGGACAGCATCCCTCCCTATTTCCCCACCATGCTTGTCCCACTTCAGCCAAACTCTCCCATCCTTCCTTTGTATGTTCAGAGGAGACTGGGATCCCAGTGTGGACAGGGTATGTGTGTGTGGTCAGACATAGTATGAAGTGCGCCGAAACTAGGTAGGTAGGTGGGTCGTATGCTTCCGAGACCGACGACGGGGAGGTATTATCACCCTCTCGCTGAAAGTCGCTCGTGTCTCGGTCTGGATGATGTGTGATGAGCAAACAATGAAAGAAGAAAAGAAAAAAAGAAAAAAAAAAGAAAAATAGGAAAGAAAAAAAGGGAAACCCGTGGCCCCACTACCCCGACATCTCCGGCGCAGCAAAGACAGAAGAAGAGTTATGTTCTACCTAGACAGACGGCCGGAAACAAACAACACGTTGCTGGATTCAATATCCTCTGGTTTAACACGCCTTTCTTTCCCTCTGCCCAACACACTACTCTCGTTATTGGCCAAATACCTCCCGAGGGCCATGCATGCCCTTTTCGCCCCCTCCCTCCCTACCCTTCCCCTCCAAGGGCCGGACCCTGCGGCCTCGTCCCGTGACCCGTCCCTCGAATGCCGTCCTGGTCCTCAGAATTAAAGAAGAAAAAAAAACAGAAAAAAAAAAAAAGGCAAAAGAAGACCTTCACATGGTAGAAAAGGAGAATCCCGTCATCCTCCCTCCCCTCCCGAAACACACATGTTCGTTATCATGAAAGCTCTTGGCTGATGCGCGCAGTCCCACCCTCTCCCCCTCATCTCAAGTCATTTCGCCTTTTCCATGTCAACATCTCCCTCTCCATCGCGGTCGGCCTTGGATGCACTTTCTGGCTCATGCTTGGTTGCGGGTTCGGCTGACACGTCGGGCTTCTCAGTCTTGGTCGGGGTCTGGGCAGCCTCTTCGGAAACGTCTGCCTTCTTCTCGGGCGCATCGTGCTCCGACTCTGCTGATTCCGCGCCGTTGCTTAGTGGAGATGCCGAGATGGTGTCCTGGGATGTAGAACCGCTCTTGTCAACCTGGCTGACAAGGTCTTTGTCCTCCTCTGCATTGTCAATCATTTCAGTGTCGTCCGCGTCGGTCAGCACTTCGGTGCCGTCGCCCAGGAAGATGATGCGGCCTTTATAGCCACTGACGCCAAAAGTTCTCGGCGGCTTGCTGTCCGAGTCATCAGAACCACCGTCGCTATCGTCGAAGTTGTGATGCACACCGGGCCCCCGGAACTTGGCTGGTATCACGAGCCCATATTAGCGTTTCTATATTTCCCCAAGTATGATTGATTAAATCCCCCATGTCGCGCATCGGGGAGGGTTATGAGTGGACATTTTTGAGTTTTGCCACGAGGAGCGCTGGGCGCCGGATGGGACGGTGGTGAGGTAGTTAGTTGGCGGATGGTCCCGTACCGTATTCGGGGGGCGCGCAGGGCCCGTCGCCGTTGGCGACTCGTTTGGCGATCTCCTCGTACCACTCCTCTTTACTCCGGCCACGGAGGAGGCCGATGATGACCATGGTCATGTTGTCGCAGCCCACCCCGCCCGTCTCCGAGTTGGATGCAAGGCAGTTGTCCATCATGTTCTCGCAGATCTTTTCAAGCTCCTGCTTGGCGGCGATTCCTCGCCGCACAAACTCCACCACGGCCTGTGAAGACTGGCAGTCCCAGATGCCTGTCGGGAATTTGGGAAGAAGAAGGCCATTAGCAATGGGCCTGTTGACTCGAGTGCGGCTATGCGTGCGTGCATCTTGAGCTTCGGACTGAGGTCGTCGCAACTGTGGGGGGAGGCACGCCGGGAGGCAGTAACGTACCATCGCATGCGATCACGAGGAACTCGTCGTCGTCGCCCATGTCGTGAACAAGCACATCCGGGAAGGCTGTGACGATTTGCTGCTCAGGAGCCAGGTCGGCGCTCTTTTTGAATTCGAAGTCGCCGATAGCCCGGGACAGGGCGAGGTTACCGTTCACTCGGCCAAAGTCGACAAAACCGCCAGCAGAGGTGATGCGCGCCTTCTCGCCTGCAGGTATGAAAGAACTTCGCGTCAGCTTGATGAATCATGGTATACCATACATGACGGCACGGGCCACAGGCGACAAGGCATGGCGCCTGCATGCGCATCGAACTATCGGCGGCGAGACAAATGTCGATGCAGACACAAGCAAGGGCTCAACTGGGAGGGGAGGCGACGGACCATCATTCTGAGGCTTGTGGTCAAACGAAAGCGGCTTTGCGCGACCTTTGACACCGAGCACACCTCTCGAGTCGCCGGCATTGGCCTGCAAGACAGGGGTCAGCAAAAGTGGGGGCTTGGGGGGGGGGGGGGAAGGGGGGGAGGGGAAAGAGAAGAGGGGGGGGGAGAGGAGACGGGGCAAAGCTGCCCGACATGAAAACATACCACATAGATCTTGTCCTCAGTGATCAAGCCAACGCAGGCTGTGCATCCAGACACCTCCTCCTCGTATTTTGGATCTGCTCAGGGTGTGGCTATTCATCAGCATTTGTTGCGCGTGCACTAGGCCAGGCCGCGACCGCGACCAGCCCCTTCTTCACCCCTCTATTCAACGCAGCTCGGCATCTCGGGCGCCTCCGGAGGGGGGGGGGGAGGAAGCGTACCGTTCAAGATGGCGCGGTCGGTAGCGAGAAATGCGTCCTTGAGACCTTGCTCGTAGTTGCCTGCTTTGAATTCGTCCTGCTTGGAAAGGATGTTGAGAAGGTTTTCTCCGGTAAAGAGGGCTACCTTGTCGCCGCCGTGTCCGTCGTAGACGCCGAAAAAGGACAGCTTTGAGGCGTGCGCCTTGGCGGCTTCGGGGTCGTGGGCAAGCAGATCGAGTACTGCCGTGTGCGCGTCCTCCATGCTGATCCGCCAGCCCTGCATGGCCGACACGCCGTACAGCAACCGCTCATCTTCGCCATGTTCCGAGGTCTGGTTTTCGGGCGGGACGCGTGTTAGCCGACCAGCCGCGTCAATGCGTGAAAATATTCAGGGCAGGTGGATGCCCCTTTTTCCGGAGGGCTGCGGGGCAACACAATAAGGGCGGCCTAGTGAAGAGGAAGGGAAAAGCAGGACAGGCAGGGCAGGCAGGGAGGCGGGGAGGTGGGGAGGCGGGGAGGCGGGGAGAGGAGGAAGAGGGGTAGCGACGCGCGACGCGCACGGAAATGTCGGCGGCAACAGAAGCAGGCGGGCATGGCGCGTAGAGCGCACAAAGCGCGGGCGTGGCAGCAGCAACGGCTGGTGAGAGGGAAAGATGACCATCACGGCGACGGCGATGGAGACCTCGAGACGAGGTGGGAGGTGGGAGGAAGTCGGATCGGCAAGTCGAGGAGCGGGGACCGAGCACGCGACCAGGGAAGAGGGAAAGGAAAAAAGGCAGATTGAGGATACACGAACCTTTTCGACAACGGGCTCTGACAGAGTTTGGCCCATGATCAAGCTGCCGAAAGACGGGGATAGTGGCAGCTGCGCTGGCTGCCGGGAAAAGAGGTTCTGGTGATGATGAGCGAAAGGAGGACGTCGGGCAAAAGTTTGCTTTTGCCTTGAGGTTCGGGAAGACGGAGTTGCTGGAAAGCAGAGGGGCGCAAGGTTCGGGTGTGGGTGTGGGTGTGGGTGTGGTGTGGGTTGCGGATGCGGATGCGGATGCAGCCTGAGAAGGGGATAGGCCAGGCAGAACCTCGAGAGTTCAAAGGCCAGACAGAACCTCGAAAGTTCAAAAGCCGTGGTCGCGGCGCCGGTCACAGTCACTTTTTCGTCAAAGCTGGCATGAAAGCTAGAGGGTGGGTGGTGTAGGTGAGGGTGTGGTGGTCGGTGGTCAGTGGTTCGCGGTCGGTGGTCAGTCAGTCAGATTCGGCAAAGGTCGGCGCCAGGCGGTAGACGTAGGCAGAGTAGAAGGCAGAGTAGAAGGCAGAGGCGCTTAAAATTGTGACCGTGACTGCAGCAAGAGCGAGATGGTAGGTAGTACTCGGTTATGGGAGTAAGAGTTAGAGGGAATGAGTGGTGGTAGTACCTGACTCTCTTTCTTTTCCCTTTATGTCTCGACTTTTTTCCCTCTCTTTTCTTCCCCTCTCTTTTTTTTGGTGGGGGCTTCCGCCTGGGTGAAGATCTCAGGCTACCAGCAGAGTAAATATTCACCGGCACACGCCGAACTCGGGCTGGAACTCAGGCTGCTTCGTCCCTCGAAGGTATCGGAATGACGTGGGGTATTGTCGCTGACGGCAAAGCGACAAACTCGCTATTTACTATTTACGACTCACGCTCATGACTGTTTTGTATCCTACCAGTATGTTTACACTGCCCCGCCGCTCGGCCGACGCAATGCAGCAATCTGTGGGCTGGATTGTTTCTTTAGGATCTGTTTCCTGTTTTCGCTCCGTAAAGTATCCGCGTACTACCTCGGTACCTAGCTCCCACATCCCACATGACAATACCTTTCTTTTCTTGAAAGCCCAAGGCTGGGCCTCGTCATCCCAGCAAGGCAGCCACCCCCGCAGGCAGCAAGACAGTCGGGTGCTGAAAAGCTGCGGGTGAGAACCTGTGAAGCGGGGCGGGCCTGCCCGATGAGACGACGAGTTGATTGAATGAATGCCCGAGGAAGGAGGCCACTGGTCACGCGTATAAAACTTGCCGCGTTCATCCGCAAACTCGCGCATGACGTGGCCTGTGTCCAACGAACGCTTATGGCGGCACTTGACTCGAAAACTTGGCAACACCAAGAAAAAGATGGAAATAATGAAAGAAGGAAAGAAAAAAGAGAAGAAGAAACAAAAGGAGAAAGGAGAAGAACAAAAATGAGAAAAAGAATGAACAAAGAAAAGGAAAGAATGAAGAAGAGAGAAAAAAAGGAAGGAAAGAAGGACATAAAAAAATAAGAAAAGGAAGAAAATAAGAAAACAAGAAAACAAAAAAAGAAGAAGGAAAGAAGGAAAGAAGGAAAGGAAAGAACAGAGAGAGAGATGGCTGAATGTAGCCAATCACAAAATAAACATGCAGGTCCTAGGGTTCGTATACTGCTCACCTTCGAGCGAAGCGAGGTCGGGGGTCTGGGGGGAACCCCCAGGAAAAGGCCGCTCTACCTTTTAACCTTTTTTTTTTTCATGGGGGTTCCCCCCAGACCCCCGACCTCGCTTCGCTCGAAAAGATTATAGGAATAATACAATCGGTGTTAACAAATAAGCATGTACGGGTCCTAGGATCTACATGTTGTTTTGTGATTAGCACTGTACATTTCTCGATCCATATGCCCTTCTAACGGCTTGACAGACCTGGTTGATATTTTGCTGCTGCCGTCTTTGGTTCCGGGCATACTATACTTGACCAGCCATCTCGCGGTGGATGCGGATACCGTGCTCAACCCAAGAGCGTCAAACCTCATTATTCAGCTGGCTACCATCAAGATCCTCCAGCACATCATACAGCCTGCGTCCATCTCCAACGAGGCATCGTCCATGCTCTCGTCTGTGCTGACCATTGTCGCCAAGCCCCTGGAGCAGGGCCTGCGGTCTTTCCAGCGCCAAGAGCCTCGCTCCCAGGAAGTCGAGCCGCTGCGACGCGCCCTCCGGGACAACCTGAGCCTGTCGCGACGCACCGGGGCCGCAAACCACAACGAGCTCGAGGCCTGGACCAGCAGTTCGGGGAACGGCTCGCAGGGCAGCACGCAGGGCCAAGGCAGCGGCACTCAAGGGCCGCAGTCCCAAGGACCCGGTCGCCGTGGAGCTAATAATCACAACCCCACCACCACCGCCACCGCCGCCAACAACGGACACAGCAATGTCAACGAGCCCGCGCTCGGTATCGCCGCGGCCATCCGCACCACAACGCAGGGATTCATCCAGTGGGCGCAGCATCCAGAGAACGGCATGCCGGCGACGTACACACACCGTCAAATACTCGCCGCAGTCCAGATGCTCGGCGCGCGCCCCGTGCTGGCCGAGCTGCTCGACGTGCTCATGGCCATCACGAGCGAAGCGGCCGGCGGCGGCGGGGCCACCAGCGCAGGAGGCGACACCCCTGGCAAGGCCGACGAGCTCGCCATCGCATACGACGTGGTCACGTCGCTGGTCTGCGCGCCCGATGTGACGTGCAGCGGGGACGACCTGTCACCGTCGCCGCCGCCTGCGATGGACGGGGAGCCCAACAACAAGGAAGGGGGGGCCGACAACAACAACAACACCAAGAAGGCCTCATCGCCGTCGGCGTCGGACGCGGCGGCGGCCCAGACGCAGCGGCGGCTGTCGCTACGCGACGCACTCCGGCTCGAGGCCGAGGGCTGGCGCCGGCTGCACAAGCGCGACGCGGCGCGCGCCGAGGCGGTCGTGCGGCTGCACCGGCGCGTCGATGCGCAGATGGCGGTCGTGCCCGTGCTGGTGCCGCCGCCCATGGCCGACCAGCAGATGCACGCGGGCCACCCGGACGACCCCCAAGCGCACCACCATCACCACCACCACCATCAGGACAGCATTGTTAGCGTCAGCGTGGACGGGCTCCTGGGCGGCGACCCCATGGGGCTGGACTCGGTCGGCGGGGTCGCGGTCGACCTGACGGGGCTGGACGTGACGGGCGCGGCGGCGGCGGGCATGGGCATGGGCATGGGCATGGGCATGGGCATGGGCATGGGCGTGGGCGTGGGCATGGGCGTGGGTGTGGCCGGTGGCGCGGACGATATCTTCAGCGGGCTGGGCGGGGTGGGCGGCCCGGGGGACTTTGGGACCGACTTTGGGACGGGGTGGGATGCGATGGAGCTAGGGTGAAGAGGAGGTTTGAGACATGCATAGGGGGGAGGGGGGAGGGGGGAGGGGGGGGGGTGGGGGGATGGGGGATGAGCGTTGATATCTATTATCAAAAATGGAAGTGGGAGGAGCGGGGAGAGGGAGAAGCGTGGAGTGAG
>WXYE02272069.1:0-13868 GCA_011319275.2 Echinosphaeria canescens | reverse complement strand
TCGAGAAATAAAATCAGGGTATCAGACAATGGTAATGCGCTGGCGCATTTGATACTATGAAAACAAAAAAAAAAAAAAAAAAAACACAAGAAATGGGAATGGAATGGAGGGAAAGAGAATGCAGCTGTCCAAGTCTATTTATTCCTTGTCTATCGCTCCCCCTCCTCCTCTTGTCTGTTCCCTCCCCCTCCCCCCTTGCAGACCTTATTCTTCAAGACGAGTCAAACCTCGTGCTTACCTTTCGCTTGATCCTAAAGCTGAAGAGATCACGCAATCCGCCCTTGTTCTCATGGGGCGGCGTCTCTTGTTGCCCTTTGCCAGAGACTGGCTCAGACGGTTTGTGGTGGTACGTTTTATCCGTATTGTCGGCACTGGTGTCGTTATTGTTGTTGTGGAGGCCGTCGTCGTGGTTGTCATGACGCGGATGGTGCGGATTTTGCTTCGCGAGTTTGTGGTGCTTCTTATTCTCTGGCCTGGCCGGACTGGCGAGGTCCGCCTCCAGCCTGGCCGGACTGGCCGGACCAGCGAGATCCGTCTCCAGCCTGGCCAGACTAGTGAGGTCCTTCTTCAGCCTGGCCGGACTTGCGAGGTCCGTCTCCAGCGGTGCCGGCCCCTCGGGCGCCTCCATCTCTTCCGCCGGCCCATCCTCGGACCCCTCTTGCACCGGCGACAGCGTCGTGGGGATGGGAGCTGCGGTGGCTGGCGCTGGCGCTGTGGGTGAAGATAGTAATATTGACTGGGCCGGCACTTCCGACTGTTTGTCACCGTTTGGCAGAGGCCACGACTCTTCGAGGCGTGGCTTCGGTATTGGGATGGTCATGAGAGCATCCGGGCCGTCCACGACCCGCCTGGGCACGTCTGCCGCGTGAGACTCGTCTGCACCTTCCGCTTCTGAATGGACCTTGGCCTTGTCTTTACTCGCCTTGCTGTCGCTGCTGCCGGAAGCCCGGCCGAGAAATGAGAATCCCTTATTCTTGAGCATTATTGATCTGTGCGATCGGCCAAGAAAAGAGGAACCGCTTCGGGCGCTATGCGGCTGCTGCTCGTCCTTCTTCGCATACTTGTCCACATGTGCGACACCATTCACGGCCGGAGTGCCCGCGGCAGCATCGTCATCGTTGGGCAAGTTTGCGGTCGCCTCTTCGGCCGTCTGTACAGCTGGCTCGTGCCTCTTTCGCTTCTTCTCCCCCGCTGGCGCTTGTTGGATGTTGTTCGCCTTGGCGGGCTTTTGCACCTTCTCGTGGTTCGCTTGCCGCCGCGCTTCCTGCTCCTTCTCCTTCTCTTTCTGCCGGGCCTCCTTACGTGCCTTTTCTTCAGCCTTTTCCTGGGCCTTGTGTGCCTTCCTCTCCTGAGCCTTCTCTTTCTTCGACTTTGACCGGTCTTGCTCCGCTGTCAGGAGGCTCGTTGTGGTCGCCGTGATCGGTCTCGTTGGCATTGCTGGCGCTGTAGAGCCCCCTCCCTGTTTCGTTGCGAAACTCGACGCCGCAAGATTGGGTGTGGATAAGGAAGCGGCGCCAGCCAGCTTGTTTTTCTCCACCAGAAAGCCCGGCCGTGGCAAAGGCGGGACCTCGTCGTCTACCGGGCTAGTGACCTTCTCTGGCAACGTCTGCGCGTGGTCGAACGACAAGAGCTGCGGTTCCGGCGCTTCAACGGGCGAAACGGGTAGCGGGGACGTTTTCGCGAAACCATTGGGCCGCCGCCCTTTTTCAGGGCCGCTGTCAACAACAATCTCTTCGCTGCTGCTGCCATGGAAAATTCCCTGTCCCTCGGCGTTCATCTCCTCCCGCACCTTGTCGAAAGTGGTCTGCTGGTAGAACAAGACATATGCGCAGGCCTGGCCTGGGCGGTCGCCGAAAAAGTTCCGCACAAAATGCTTGTCCACAGGCTCGACCATCTCATCGTCGAAGAGCAACCAGCCTCTGTCCTTTGTCTTGATGACGGACACGTAATGGCCGTGATAGGCATGGCCACCAATGTGCACAATAACGGCGTACAGTTCGTACATGCGGTCCGGGTCTTCGGCGTCGTCCGTGGTGTTGAACATGCGAAGGTGGTATGGGTACACGACGCGGTGGAAGAGCTTCTGCATGTGGCCGTAATCGTCCGTGTACTTGAACCGCTTGAGGTGCAGGGCCAGCACGCGCGGCAGCTTCTTGATCTTGATACGCTTCTCTGCCTCCTGGAGCCCGCCGCAGTGGTCGCAGTGGAACTTGTTGCGCTCGCATAGCATCTCCTCGGCCGAAAACTTGCGCAGGCAAGACGTGACGGAGGAATGCTCCTCGAGGTCGATGGACAGATCAAGAAAGGTCTCGTCTCGTTGTGATGGCGTCTCGCAGGTGAGACAGCGAGTCTCTGACGTCAGGACGCCCTCAAAGATGTCGTGTACCCAGCCAGCGCCTGGTGTCGTAACGCCCTTGGCCAACATATTTTTCCTCATTAGTGACGCGCTCCCTCCCGCCAAGACCTGCTCGACTGACTGTGCTGGGCTGCCGCCAGCCCTGGTCTCCTCGAATTGGCGCAGCCGCTTGGCATTTGCCTCGACGCTTGCGATCACGCCGTTGAGAACTAGGATGTAGAATTCGTGCGCGTCCTGGTGCATTGAGTTGCGAAAATTTTCGTTGTCGCGTTTGAAGATATCGAGGAAGCGCTGCGGACTGAGCACGCCCGTCCGCGAGTTGCTCTCGATCAGAACAGTGAAGATATCCTTGAGCCCCGTAAAAGTGCACTCATCCATCCCGTAGGGCGTTGGGTGTTCCTGGGTGAGCTCTAGTACGGGGCCTTTGATCATGGCCTGCTTCTTCTTGTACTCGGGCGAGTTGGGTCGATCCTCGGGCCGGATGGGGGTCCCGATCGGGGCGGGCACTCCGTTCAGCATCTGGCGCTGGCGCATCGCTTGGGCAGAGGTAAGCTTTTGCTGGGCCTTGGCCGCTGCGGCGCTCCCGTCGGCCTGCTGCAATGGAGCCCTGATGGTAACGGGGACTTTATGCGAGAGTCCGTTCGGGGTGTCGGGCGGCATGGCGAGCGAATACCTGACGACATTTTCGCGGAACGACTCTGAATAGTACAGCGCTTGTACGACGGAATTGCAGTAGCTGTCTCGCGCAAGAGTCAATTTTAGCGGCCACGGCATGACGGTTAGGTGAGGCGCGGCGGGGGGGGGAGGAGGGGTGCGCATACCATGTGTTTCCAAACTGGGAGAGACGAACAGAGAGGTTGGAAGTTAGCAGCATGACTTGGGGGGAGGGGGGGAAGGACTTGAGGCGAAAAGGTCGAGGGGAAGGGGAAGCGTGCACATTCTCCAGGCCATAGAACTTGTCGCTTCCGTCTTCTCGTATCGGACCGCTGTATCGGAGAATTCTCTCTAGCGGGGACAGATCGGGTTCGGGTTTCTTGTGCTTGGGCGAGGCATCGGCTTTGGAAGTGACCTGAGAAGAAGCGTTATCGCATGTTGTGTCAGCTGCATGTATGTATGTACGCGCACACCATGGTGGGTGGGGACGGAGGGGTGCAACTCACGGCGCCGCCTCCTCTGAATTTGTGGAAAAAGGTCGTCATGGCGGATGGGAGAGAGGCAGGAGAGGGCCGCTGTCGAGGTGCTCGGGTCTAGCGGGCATGGAGAGAGACGAGGGCGGCGCAAAGAAGGTGTGGCATTGCGGTTGGTCGGTCGGTCGGTCGGTCGTACGGTCGGTCAGATGATCGGATAATGGGGACGGCCAGAGAAGGTAGCAGCGCGATGAGATCACCGGGATCACGGACGAGGAGATCACAGATGAGGAGATCACAGACGAGCCGGATGTTGGACTGTGGTGTGGAGATGGAGGACGGGGGGGTTTTTTATTATTAATACGACCAGGGTGGATGGATCTGGCAGTTGCGATCCAAGAAGCCGGAAGAATCGAGACGCTGGTGACATGGGTTCGGGATCGAAGTGGGAGGCTTGAAGATATCATCATCTCGTAACATGAATACAGTACTAATAGTTTGTAATAGTTTGTAATACAACAGTCGTCAGTCCAGAGACTAGAGACATTGGCATTAAGCGCTTATTCCCCCCGGCCCATCTTCGGTCCGCCTTCGGTCCCGCTTGTTTCGGAACTTCCCGCCTTTGCACGCCTTCGGCCTTCGCACGCACCCTCGCGCCTTCCTTGCATGGTCGCAGGGGGGGGGGCGACCTGATGCTTTGCTGCGCCTGCCATGAACTGGGAGCTTTCGTCATTCGCCGTCTCACTTGGACTTGACCTATCTCTTCGATGCCCAACCCGGCCGCATGCCCACGCGACCGGCCATTGTCGACGACGCACAGGCAGACAGGACAATCGCGAAGTAATATACATGCAGTTCATGCGCATATAACCCCACTCCACGCCCTCGTCCGCGGGGAAGAAAGCCCCTGTTACGGGGTCCACGAGCCAGTCCTGTCCCTCCCAGCGTTGAGGCAACTCTACGACATTGGCTGGACAAGGAGAGAATGAACTGAGATCCGAATCAACGCAGTCTATGAAAATCAACAAATCAATCCAACCAGTCAAAATTGAGCCCCATTTGTGAATCCTAACCCAGCCTCTGAGATGATTGCAAGCATCAACCTCCCAAGTCCGCGCGCGATTGGTTCTCGTATAGAGTCCTCTTCCTGTCCTCCCCTTCTTTCCCCCTATTCACACGCAATCTTCACGCCATCCATCCTCTTGTAACCAACAGACCCTCCCGCCTCCTCCTGGTTCCTTCACCCGCGCTCTTCCGCCCAGAGATCTTTCCACTATTTGCGATCCTCCCACGGTTTGCCTCCCGTATACAAGTCGACGCACAGTGCCAATGAATAAACAAACATATAACTCCTAGGATCCGTATACGCTTGTTTACTAACCCCATTACATTGTTGTTATTGTATCTTCGAGCGAAGCGAGGTCGCGGGTCTGGGGGGAATCCCCAGGAAAAGGCCGCTTCACTTTTTACCCTTTGTTTTTCCTGGGGATTCCCCCCAGACCCCCAACCTCGCTTCGCTCGAAGATATCATATTAATAGTATAATCGGGGTTGGCAAATGAGCGGTACACAGATCCTAGGATCTGCATGTTTATTTTGTGATGAGTACTGTAAAACGTCATGATGTTCTCGTCAAGAAACTCTGCCGAATTTTCGCGAGATCAATCAAAGGTCAAAGGGACATGAAAATGGTCAACCGGATGAGTATTAGGATGGTCGAATTTCTCAAAGATTGTTTGTGTGTCTCGAGATAAGAATTGTGACGACTCTTATCCGTTTAGCTTACCTCCTGTTCCTTTTTCTTTTTCTATCTGTCGATCTTCGAAATAGCCTGAAAAAAGGGGGATGGTAATGTCGAGATCCCGGAGGAGAGCGGCCTCCGTGTAACATTGAGGCGGATGCGCATTCGCGATGGATCCCCTTTTCGCCCACGCTGTTGATAGACTTGACGGCGTCGTGGATATCTAGCCCGAACACCCGCCAATTGCGGCCTCCAGGAGGTACCTGGGAAGTGGACACTTCGGTCAGTTCAACTGGCTCGGAACTCAAGTGGTTATGCGCCGTCCACGACTATACCGCCTTGACTCGTTCCTCAGCCGGCTGCGGGTTCCGAGTCGGGAAGTTGGCTTTTTGTCGTTTTGGTGTTGTCTAGGAACTGGCAGGACCCATCTGCAATGCGGTAGTCAGGTCAGTACTTGGGCCTATATTCGATACGCTGGAAGGATGGGTTGAGGCCTCGTCGCTCCTCGCCCAGAGATCCTCTTCCACATCAATTGCATTGTAGCTGCTTGCCCCGGTGCCCAGATCAGCCGAGTTCGCACCCAATCGAGACCAAGGCTCCGCCGCTCGCTTGTAGCTTGGCCAGCTCTGTTCGGATATTTCCCTCAAAAGTCGCCTTTGAGCATATCGTCTATGGACCATTCAGGAGAGGCATACACCAATCCGTCCGACCAACGAAATAACAACAAGTATGGCGGCGAGTGGTGTTTTCCCTCCGTCCCGGATCTTGGTGGACGTCTGGCCCTTTCTTTCGTCATATTCAAGTCTTGCCGTATATATTTAATGCTACAGTTGCGCTGCTCTCAATTTGTCGACGCTGCCATGAGAGGCAGAGGCTGCGAGGTCTGGATGAGAGGCGGCGACTGGCTTGATGCTCAGATTTATCCGATGGGGTTGGGGCTGATATTTTATCTGTGCATGTTGTGGGGAACAAGTCGATAGAATAGGGCTTGTGACGAGGTGAATGGGCGACCAGACCCAGCGATGATAATGATGATGATGATGCTGTGGAACGTCTTGCTCAAGCGCCGAGAGAAACAATAGGGCGAGCGAGCTTCCAAGGAGCACAGGGGTATTGGACGGGAGTAGTAGGAGGGACGTGGCAATGCAGCATACGAGGAGAAGTAAATGCCTGAAAGAGAACCCCGGGTTCGCCAGCCCTGGAAAAAACGGGAGGGGGTTTATATACCATGGGGTTGATCTACCATGCAACCCAGGACGCAACCAACGAATATGATTAACATCCCCCAACCTGAAGTCCCATAAACGGCCTTTCTCGACACACAAATACAATCGCGAACAAACGACCCTTAGACAGGCAAATGGGATGGCCGTCAAGACCGAGAGGCCGTCAACTTCGACTCATCCACCGTCCCCCACCCACCCTGGGTAGACAAGAACGTGTAGGATACAGCACATTGATGTTGGCTGCATGTTAAAGTTGACTTTTAATCTACCCACTGCTACACCTGGAAAACGCCAGGCACTCAGCCCAAGACACCCTCTTCGGGTTTCGAAGCATCTATGGAGAGACCGTGCCAGATCAAGCGCGGGTTGACTGGCTGATTGGATCCAGACGGCAATTTAAAAAAAAAAAAAAAATCAGGCCGGGACGGATCTCTCGCGCCGAGGGTATACTGTTATGACGTCGAAACTCATGGGGTCGGCGGCCTGTCCCGAAAGCTTTGTTGACTCTATAACTTTATGGAGGGCGGGAAGAGGGGGGGTGAGTATTGTTCGTGGTTCTGCGTAGGGTTTTCATCCACATGTTTTTGAGAAATCGGGCCCTCAGGAGACCACGCCACGGAGGACGAGCGTAGCCTTGAACTTGTTGAGTTGGCGAAATTCTATCTTTAGCCACTCTATCGGTCGACTCTGTCACCCCCTTCTCCTCTTCTCTCTTCCGTGGAAACACGAAAGCAACTTGGCCAACTGCTCAAGTTCGCCCGGATGATGTTGCCCTGAAGAGAAGGAAGGAAATGGGCAGAACCTCAGGTGGGGAGGCTTAAAGAGGAAACAAAAGACAAAAGTTATTCGTGGTTATGCGTGTGCATCCTCGATACATTTAGCTGTACAGACCAGAAACTGAGCCTCTAGAGTGTCAGGGGGCATGCGTCGCCTTGCCGCTGTTGGGTTGACGTTCCGATGTCCCCGATCTCTTCTCCTCCCCCCCCCTTTTCCCGGCCCTTCTATCGCTCAGTCCTGTTCCCCCCTTACCTCTCTCTTGTGCAGGAGCGCGAAGGCATTCCTGACAACAGCCCAAGGCCACTCAAGTCCGTCCAATTGATGAATGTGTGGAGGACTTGTGCAAGGTGTAACTTACAGAAGCAAGACGGCGGCGAGGAGTGCTCCCGAACCAGCACTGATTTGTTGATCAGATCCAAGAGGCCATGCATGCTCATCTTTTAAACCCGTGTACCCGATTCTAGTCCTATATCGAGCGAAGCGAGGTTGGGGGTCTGGGGGGTACCCCCAGAAAAAAGAAGGTTAAAAGGTAGAGCGGCCTTTTCCGGGGGTACCCCCCAGACCCCCGACCTCGCTTCGCTCGAAGATACTATTTATTGTATCAGTACAATCGGGGTTAGTAAATAAGCGTGTACGGACCCTAGGATCTACATGTTTATTTTGTGATTGGTACTGTGAGTACGCAAAGAGGAAGGAAGAACGAGCGAGGCCCGGCACTCATCCCTCTCCCCCATCCCTCTCCCCCGTTCCTTCTCGCCATCGGCAACCTAGAGGCACCAGGAGTGGATGTGACCTTTCCGAAACCTCTATCTAGGTCGAGCCCGGGGCATGCGAGCCCTCAGCTTTGCCAGTTTCATGGTGGGTCTCGTGCTGCGTGTGGTGATGTTGCGGCGGCGTGACCCAGTTGAAGAAGTCGATGCAGGTACGCATTATAGAGAGAGGACCATCGCCCAACTCCTTGCGCAGCGAAGTTGCCGACGGTGAGTTGTCCTCGCGATTATTGAAGAGGGCTGCCTCATCCTTGAACTCAGCCGCCCTCTCCTCCCATTTTTCATCAAGGTACGACCTGGCCCACTTGCTGACACGCATCAGATGCGCGCGCGAACAATGTCTCTGGTGCCCCCTCGCTTTCGTCTTGTTCTTGTTTGTTTCCTGCTGCCTTGGCGACACTGATTCGTCTCTCGATCCTCAGCCGCTCCAGCAACATCGTGAGCCAGGAGATGGCATTTAGGACTTCTTTAGTGTCTAGTCTCCACGAAGTCACCTGGCAGATAGAGGGAACAATCGGGATTTCACGACTCAAATCACAGTGAAGGAAGGAAGCATGATAGTACCGAGGTGGACGTGTCAAACGAAGAGTTGTTAAATGATGCAGGCTGTGATATGACGCAGGCAGTGATAGGATGCAGGCATTCTCAAAGTGCCTCCATCAAAAGTGATCTCCAAGGCCGAAGATGAGTGATGAAATAGTATACAGCATGTCCCGGAATAGCCCGGCCACAACAACAAGACGCAGATCTGTGCATCAGAGGTGCTGCAAATAAAAAAAATTGCATTGCCATCAGATCCTGTCGACAGAATCCCTGGAAGTCGCCGCTCGTCCGTTTCTCGCCTGTCGTCTGCGTGTAATCGCCTCCAAGAGCGGCCGCCAGACTCGGGGCGTCAGCAGCGGCAGACAGCATACGAGCGTTCGTCTATGTCTAGCCCGGCCCAATGGTGGCTATCGCCCGTCCCCCAAGGCTCTTCATGGCCACTCCCTCCACTCCCTCTCAGTCAACCAACCACCTCCACCGAAGCGATTCGTCTTTCTAGCTCGAGAACCGACGCGTAATCTTGGCAATGACTATATTGTGGCGCACGCACCCGCGTCAGTCAGCTCTCCATCTCTAGCAGAAGCGTACAAGTCGCGTGACAGCACAAAGGGTCGCTCCTCCTGGGCAGTGGGCAGTCGGCTCAATGCAGGACATACTGTGCAGGGCGACGACGCTAAAGATGAAGACCAGAGACAGCACCAGCACGACGACGGGGTCGACCTTGAGGCCGGGCGACTCGTCCGTGTACAGGCGCAGCATGGTGCTGCTCGAGCCGCCGGCGCCCGCGGCGCGCGTGCTGCTGGGCCGCGCATTGGCCACCTTGTCCTTCTGGTCGGCCGCGGCACGGCGCCGGATCGCAGATCGCGGGCCGCCGGGCGGGGGCGGCGACACAGGGCGTCCCAGGCTAGCGCCGGTCGAGGTGCCGCCCGCGGCGGGGCTCGTGGCGGAGGTTGCGCCGGGGGAGGACTAAGCGCGCGCGCAGGAGTCGTGTCTGTGTCAGTTTGTTTCTTCTTGGAGAGTGATCTGGCGATGGCTGCACGTGCTGCGAAGGAAGGGGAGGGAGAGCTGGCCATACCATTGCGGAAGGGGTATCACGAAAGGGGGGGAGAAAGAAGAAAGATATTATGGAGATCTAATCGCGACGCACGAGGGGAAGAAAGAGAGGAGAACAGTCGGCCAAGCGCAACGAGCGAATTTGTTTTTGGCGTGGGAGAGCCTTGATTCTGAAGATGAGAAAATGGCTGATCAAGCAGACGTGTAGACGTGTTGAGCTGATGACGGTCATGCCTGCCGCCAGCTTGAGGCCACGATTGAGTTCCAGCTCAAAAGTGGGTCTCCACACGAATCAAATCCGGGCCGACCCCCTGCTTCTTCCCGGCCGACTCCATGTTAGCGCAGGATGGACCCGTTTCTTCTCCAAGCCGACCCGAGTGTAGAAGTACAGTACCAATCACAAAATAAAGATGCAGATCCTAAAGTCAGTGCACCGCGAATTTCCTACTATTACTACAGTATCTTCGAGCGTAGCGAGGTCGGGGGTCTGGGGGGTACCCCCAGAAAAAGAACGCTCTACCTTTTGCCCCTTTTTTTCTTTTCCTTTGTTCTTCTTTTATTTCTGGGGGTACCCCCCAGACCCCTGACCTCGCTTCGCTCGAAACAGAGTCGTTAGTGTAGCAATGTCGTTGTTAATATACAAGGACCTGAATGACATGAAAAGAAAAGTATACGGCGTTTGTATATGAGTGCGTACGGACCCTAGTATCTATTTGTTCATTTTATGATTGGTACTGTATTGCAGCAGGCGGTTGCGCGAGCAGAAGAGGCAGGTCGAGGCCATACATCCTGGGGACAGAAGCGGCTCGCCATTCTGGGGGAATGGGAGACTGGCTGTTTCTCTCACAATGATTTTGTCTGTATATATATATGGGCAGTCCGGCATGAAAATTTTGGACGTCCTCGGGTATTCTGCAGCTTCAGAGGCGCCCGTTCTACAAACATGGAGGACTTGTGGAAGGAAAGGGGAGGACTCGGTGGTGGACGAGCAAGAAAGAGAGAGACAGAAGCGAGAGAAGCGACCACGAGGGCAACCGAGTCATTGATCACATTGTCAGTCGTCTTTTCTTTTCTGCCCTCTCACCGGAATTCTCTCGCCAACCACCAACCAAGACCAGACAAACATAGCCTGTGCCCTGGTTGCCTCGCGTGTCATCTGGCCTGGGGACTAGTACCTACAGTGCTAATCACAGAATAAACATTGAGATGCTAGGATCTGTCCATGCTGATTCATTAAACCCGATTACACTATAATTGTAATATCTTCGAGCGAAGCGAGGCCGGGGGTCTGGGGGGCACCCCCAGGAAAAAAAAAAAAAAAGGCAAAAGGCAAAAGGTAGAGCGTGCTTTTTCTGGGGGTACCCCCCAGACCCCCGACCTCGCTACGCTCGAAGATATTGGGTTAGTAAATACAGTAAGCGTATATGGTCCTTAGGATCTGCATGTTCATTTTGTGATTGGCACTGTAAGCAGCCGAAGAACACCTATCAGCATCCGAGAACTACAACGCCGCCATGCTGGCGAAGGACACGCTGGGATGACTTGTTTTGTTTTTGTTCTTTTTTTCTATTGTCGTTTGCCGGGGGCTGAGGGGAGGGTGGTCCGAGAGACATGTGAAGAAATATCTTGTATATAAACAACCCAGTTAGGGGGGACAGAATCTATTTTCACCCCCCTTCTCTGTCCATACATGCTGCTCACGATATTTGAATGCAGCTCACGTTTTACATATTCATATAGATGGAACTGCGGAAGTTCGCGGCAAGCCCCAACCAACTATCAGACAGTGCTCTAAGATACGTAGACTTGAGATGCTTTGTATAATGACTTCGTCGTCCATCAGTCCTGTTCTCCCTCATCATTTCGAGAATATCTCGCTTCGTCCCTCCCATCTTTACATAGCCTGCTTCCTCCTCCGAGACATTTGCCCGGTCTTGATAGCAAACTTCCTCCCACGCCGCCCCCGTAGCTGCTACTGTGTCCCCGGTGACTTCCTCGACCGATCTCCCTTGTTGCTGCAACAGCGTAATGTCGTTATCTTCGGTGTGCTTGTGATACTATCTGTGGTTATCTGGGATGTTTGCTGAGCCGCCCCGAGAAAGAGGATGAAGGAGAACACTGTCAGGATCCCTCCATTAGGGCTTGCCTGTCGTTGTACTCGTAGGGGTCATGCTTGACCCGGAGGATGTTCTAGATAGTGTGTTGTTGCCGCGCCGCCGCCGCCTCCAACTTTACCTCCACCCCCACCGGACCCGGCCGAGGCCGTCGCGCCGCCGACCCACGCGTTCCAGTTCTCGATACCATTTTGGCAGTCCGTCGTGATGGTGGCGCCCTGGACGGTGGCCAGCGTGGTCCCGGCGCGGCTCAGCGTCACAACCACGTTGCCCGTGATGGAGCTGCTGAAGGGCACTGATCCCAGGTAGATGCTCGCACCACTACCACTACCACCACCACCACTGCCGCCGCTGCTGATGGCTGGCGCGCTGCCAAGCGAGCCACCTTAGCCGGCGCCGCCGATGATGACCGACACATCGGCGGCCGAGCCCAGCAGCGCGGCGAAGAAGACGGCGTCGACGGTCATGTCGGTCGAGCTCATCACCGTCTGCCCCTGGCTGGCCGTGTTCCCCGTCGTGCCGGCGGTGCCGCACGCCGACTTGGGGTTGGTGCGGAACCAGGTCACGATGACCTCCTCGCTGACGCTGGCCGAGTCGCCCTTGTCCTTGTATAGGCTGGTGAGGTACGGCACGAATTGGAGCAAGACCTCGTGTGGCATGTTGTCGGCATAGTCGAACGGCGCGTTGGCGAATTGAAAGATGCCAGGCATGTCGCTGCCCTCGAACGTCGACGCCAGCGGCTGGCCGTTGAACTTGTACGTAGTAGGCCGCGTTGCTGCCATACTTGCTGCAGCAGCGACACCACATTGCCGGCCAGCCCCAGGCGCCCTCGGCGGCGTAATCAAAGTTGAGGAACAGCGAGAAGCCGCCGCTGTTGTTGGCCGCCTCGAACGCGTTGGCCAGGCTGCCTGCGTTGTTGCCGTCCGTCGCCGCGATGTTGAGCGCGAACGCGTCAATACCGGAAGACTTGGCGAGGTTGATATGGCTCTGCCAGTCACTGACGGTCATGGCGGCGGCGTTGCACACCTTGGGGGGGTGCCTTAGCATCTGCCCCGGACAGGCCCAGCAGGCAACGACTATTCTTCTCCACATGAGTAGGTATGTATGCCTTTCGTCTCTCTCTATCAAGATAGGTAAAGTAGACTGACTTGGTCGGGTCCGGAAAACGACCGGCCGGCTAGTAGGGCCGTAGGATGTGGCGAGGGGGGCAGTAGTCGGTCCGAACCGCCCAGTAAGGGACAGATGCTGCTCTGTGCTCGAGTGATCGGCGTTACTCATGGTCTGGAGCGTGGATAAGGAGTTGGAAGACGCGTAGTCTGGACTCGGAGCTTGTTATCTAAATGCCAGCTCTACGACGCCTCTGCAAGCTCGCCGCGCCTCCTCGCTGCCCCCCTATATCGGGGGAGGAGAAGGAGGAGAGAACGCCTAGGCCTAAACTTCACGTGTGCACATCCTATCGCTTTGGTCCAGTAAAACCTAATGGACATGGCGGCCGTATGGTGCTTTTCCGTGGAGGGCTTTGCCGCCCGAGAGGCCGCGAGTAACTGAGTATGTCTCACAGCGCAGGGCAGGGCGTGGCGACGGGGGAAGGGGCATGTCAAAAGTGTAAATTAGGTAGGCTTGTAGCAATGAAAAGGTTGCCATCGTTGCGGCGTTTTCCCAGCATCAGTCTTATGCAAAGGCCTTTTTATCCATGCCCCACCAATAGATGCCTAAGACCACAGGAATCGAGTGGTCGGAGATGTTGTCGTCAGGGGAAGGGCGCAAAGGCGGCGCGGACTAGGTTCATTGGATGACGTGAGTCGCATGCATATCGCTAACGACCTTGTTTCAGTGTCGGTGGTCAAAAGGCCTTTTTGAGATCTACCTCAAACGATCGACGTCGCCGTCTGCATCTGATCACTGGCCTTGTCTCTCTCTTCTGTGCCTGTTTCTTGCATGTCTTGGCAAGGTCGGTGGTTGACGAAAAGCCACAGGGGATGAGCTAGTTGCCCCGGGAGAAAGGGGTCACAACAAAAAGGAAACGTTCCCTGTCTCTGCCTTCGCGGGTTGCCCCCCTTCTAATTTCCCCCAACCTTTCCCCCCCCCCCCCCCCCCCCCCCCCCCCCCACCCCCCACTCCCCCCAGACACCCACGCTACTCCCTTCATTTTCTCTTCCCTT
>WXYE02271964.1:0-14903 GCA_011319275.2 Echinosphaeria canescens | reverse complement strand
TATAGCCGACTTTAAAAGTAAAACCTTTTTAACCGAGCTTAACCGATTTAATATAATTAAAAAAAACTATTATAAATAGCTCTCTTTATAAATACATGTTCGGAAATATTATTAGCTAAGCAATTATAATCGGCTTATTATAGCTAAACCTCGGAAATATTATAAGGTAAAAAGAAATAGAGCTAATCGCCCTTTTAGCAAAGATATTGGTAAGAATATTATTAGAAAAAAACCGGGCCTTTATCGGTAAGGCCTAAGCACTAGCAATAGCTAAAGAAATAAAAGTATGGTAATACCTTATAGAAAATATTTCAATCTAAAGCTTAAAAGCTAAATATTAGTATCGCTTAGCCGGTATCGTTCGGTTAATAAATATTATAATTAATCTAAAATGTTAAAAAACAGTAAAATAAATTAAATAAAAGTTTCGGAAATAACCGGAGATAATCGGAGCTAACAAACTAGCTAAATAATATAATTAACAAAAGCCCGGCAAATAAACGGCAGGAACGCTATATTATATAAGCTTATAAAGCTGAATTAAGAATCATATAACTCAATATAATTTAATTTATACAAACTAATAAGCTAATCTATAAAATTAAATCGAACTATTCCAAATATATAGCTTATAAATATATTTAACGACTGTCTAAGTTAAATAATAACAAATACAAATAATAATTAAAGCAATAAACGAACTACGAAAAGCATGAATATTATTAAAAAGACCGTCACTCCTTTCGATCTTAATAGTTACAATTTAATATATTAATTATAAGGTTATTATAAAACAATCGAAAAAGCGTTACAACAATTCTATACGCTATAAAAAAATAACCTTTAAGCAACATAAACCACTCACCGCCCCTCATATTTAATCTTTATATATAATACATATACATATATACATCCGACTTAAGTAGTCTTTAAATACACCTATAAGCTATATACTTAATATAATTCGACTTGACTTTATAGATTAGCCCACCAGTTCACAAATTAAATTATATTGTTATACAATTATTAACTAAGCTCTATAAGCTTATATAATATAACGTTACCGCCGCCTATCCTATCGCTACCTATATCATTAATCTAACCTCCGTATATAGCTTTTATTAATTATATTATTTAACCTCTTAGCCAGCTAACCAGCTCCGACTATCTCCGGTTATCTCCAAAACCTCCGTCCAATCCGCCTTACCGTCTTTTAACATTTTAAGTACCGCCCCCCCTCCTATAGCCGAACTAACTATAGTGCTTACCGACTAAGCGATACCGGCCGAACAATGCCGGCATCTAGTTTCTAAGCTAGTAGTTTGAATCCCAATACTTTCTATAAAGTCTCTTTAATCCTTTATATCTTCGGCTAATCCTAACGCTTAAGCCTTATATAAAAATACCCGATCCTCCTCCGATAATACCCCTATAAATACCTTTATTAAAAAAGTTATTAATATCATCTTTTCTTGCTTTATAATATCTTTAAAGCTCGATTCTATTAAGCTAATAATAATTACCCAGTTAATGATAATTCCGACTATATATTTATTTAAAAAGCCGTTTATAATAGCCCTCTTAATTATATCGAATTAGCTACGCTCAGTCGAAAACTTTTTATCTTTAAAGTCGGCTACGCGATACAAATTAAACTCGGCGGCTAAAGGTATACCTTGAAATAAATATTTATAAGAAGAAGCTAATATTTTTAGTAGTAATAATAGTATTAGTAATAGTTTTAGTTATAGATTTTTTTTTTATAAATGAAACTTATAATAAATAGTTTAAAAGTAATAGAAGAAATAATTAGTTTATAAAGCTAAAAAATCTTTTATATTTATAGCTAAAAGAATTTATAGCTAGCTAATTAGTTTATAAGATTATTTATATAATTAAATAAAGATTATTTATATAATTAAATTAAGATTATTAAAGACATTAGAGCTAACTTTTTTAAACGATCGGCGACAGCGCTATTTGTTATATAAATTAAATCACTTTAAATAGACTTAAGTCTAAAAGCCGGTATTCTAGAGACGTACCTTTCGTTTAAATAAAGATTAGATTTTTAACTTAGAGCTTCATACGAAATTCTTTTTACTTCAAAAAATATATATATATTAATATATACGTAATACATATACTTTTATATATATCGAAGATATATATTATAATAATATTCATAAAAATTAGATTTTTTTAGCATTTAATTTAAAACGTTTTTCGTTATTATATCTAGAAGGTTGTTACAGCTATATATCTAATATATTTTATAGACTTTATATACTTTATATAACTATTATAATATTATAATATAATGATGAAACGCTTTTTATTAATTATCTTAAACTATATAAAATACTAGTATAATAAATATAAATCGGTATAAATTATAAACAAGATCTTTATAATACAGAATTTATTGATAATATCTAAAATATTTTATTCAAAATAAAACCAAAGTTAAAGTCTCTGGTTATTCTATAAATCTTATTAACAAATATACTTCTAATAATATACTTGCATTTAATTAAAAATTAATAGATAAAGTCATTACTTAATATAATTATATCGTTTTTAATAACTTTATATTATATAAAGTCAATACTTCCTATTATTTTAGCATCATAATTTAATTCTATCGCTACGCTCTACTACAAACCAGCTTTCCCTAATAAAAGTAGGCCTAAAAGTCCACAGGGTTTCCTTTAGAAATACTTAAAGCAGAATCACAATATATAATAAAAAACAAGAACAAGTAATTACTAAAACAATTAATATAATATAATTAACAACTAAAAAACAGATCTATCTAATTAAATACATTAAAGCATCCTTCCCATTTAAATACTAAAAAATCCTTTTCTTTAGTCTCTATCCCCTTTATAAAAAACTATTAAGTTCCTTCCCCCTTTTATCCAAATAGTCTTATACTATTAATATACTTTCTTAATCTAAATAGTTTTATACTATTAATATACTACGTAACCTCCTAGTTTATATTACTTATATACCTACTTAATTCTTTTCTTTTATAAGATAGCCCGGTTTAACTAATTACTTTTCTTTCTTAGTAGCCGCTTTCTTTATTTTATATAACCCTTTAATCCCTTCTTAATTAATTCGTAATATAATACTCCCCCTCTTTTAGTCTTATCCTTAAAACTAATAAATATTATATCCGCTTTATTCCTTAAATATTCCTCTTTTCTTTAATATCCCTATTATAATAAGTTTCCTTTTCTTATATACTTTCGTTATACCTTATATTTCTAAAACTAAAGCGCCTTTATATAATCTTTACTCCTATATAACTCTCCTTTATATTATTACCCATTTATCTATCGAAATACTTTATATTTTAATTATAAATATCGGGGTTTTCCTTTATATTATATATTTCCTTTTAATTCTTTTATTTATAAAGCTTATCTTCGTAAAAACTATTTTTCTTATAATATCTTAAGTCCTTTTAAATAACAACTTAAAGCTATTAGTTCTTAATTCTAATATTTAAAATAAAAGTTAAATATAACTAAAAAAAAAGTTAAATATATTAATACTAAGGCTCGTTATTTCTAATAATAACGTCGGGCTTTTGCCGAAAAGATTTAACGTATAATTCGGCATAATATTAATTCCTTAAAAGAACTTAAAAAGGTAAAAGCCAAAGAATATCGGTAATTAAAACGTCTTTTTACCGGTCCTTTTAATTCTTTTATTATAAAGCTTCCTATAAAAATCGCTACTTCCGTTAGTTTTAATTCTTTTTTTTCGACTAATTAAAGTCCGACTTCTTTCTAAACCCTTCCCTTTTATCGGCTCTTTTAACCGATCCGGGTATTACTAATAGAATTATCGAATAAACTCTTAAATATTCCTTAAATATATATTAAACTCTTAAATATTTTTATTATATAAGTAGCCCTTCTACTTTATTAAATATTCTATAATATATTTTATTAATCTAAAATTAAATATAACTTCGACTTTATATTCTAGTTCTTCGTCTTCGATTTTAACTATAGTATTTAATTTAATAGTTTTAAGTATTAATTCTAATAAAGAGACGTAAAAAACTAAATAAATCCGTATAACATCTAATAACTCGAATTAATAATTAATATTTAAGACTTTTATTTCGACTTTAAATAATCCGAGTTTCTTAAAATCTAACTTATTATTTAATTGTTTTATCTTAATATTACGTTATATAAAATAAATTATATCCCCTTTCTCGAAAGTCGGTCCTTCGATCTTTTTCTAATTAATATACTTTTTTATTTTTTTTTTAAAGAAACTCTAATTCTTATTATAATTATTACTAAACTATTATTATTTTAATAACTTCGACTCTAACTTAAAATACTATCTTTAACTAATCGTATCTTAACAGATATTAAACTTTAAGCTCGAAGCTATAATTTATAAAGAATAATATTATTTTTATTATTTCTGTTTTCGCATTATTATAGGCAAGTTATATTATTAGTAATAGTCGTACTTAATCGTTTTATTAATAATTAATATAGCATTTAAGGTACTATTCTAATATTTAATTTATTCTTTCTATTTAACCGTTTATTTATAAATAATATACTATTAAAAGTTTATATTATATACCGAATTATTCGATTAAAGCTTTCTAAAACTTATTTATAAAGAATTTATTTTTATCGCTAATAATTTCTTTTAACAGTCTATAATTACTAACTACTACCTTTAAAAAGATATACGCTATATTATTAGCTATATATATCTCTTAAAACGGTATAAAATAAATATATTTACTAAGCCTATCTACAATAATTATAATATTATTATATTTAATATTTATCCTTAGTTCTTTAAATACCGGCAATTTAATAATAAAGTCTATAAATACCGATTCCTATAATTTCTTTAACATTAAAAACAATTATAGCTTTCTATAGGATTTATATTATAACGTTTTTACTTTAATATAAATATCATATTATTATATAATATCTTAAACCTTTCGCTTTAAATTCGGAAAGTCGTAAAAATATATAAGTTTATTATAGGTTTTAAATACTGCCTAATATCTTCCGGTTAATATTTTATAGATATCTTTAATAACTTAGTTTTTAAATTCTTTTAAAATATATAGCTTACCGTTATATAATATCTATCTTATATACTATAAAAACCATTTTCTTTAGCTCTATTTTTTTTATTATACTTAACGTAATTTATTTATATTACTTTTTATTTTAAGTATTACTTTAAAAGTTTTTATTATCTCTAATACTCCGTTAATATCTATCTAGAATATTACTTATATATATATTAAGACTATTATATTATAGTTTAGTCTTTTATTAAATATATCGGCTCTAACGTTTTCCGAGCCCTTAATATAATTAATTTTAATATCATATACTACAAAAAATTCTACCTATCGCGTTTATCGCTAGCTAAGCTATTACTTTATTACGAAATAAATAAAATTCTTATAGTCTATATAAATCTAAACCTAATACTTTACTCTATATAAATATAGTCTTTATTCTTTAAATACTTCAATAATAACTATCAGTTCTTTATTATAGATCTAATAGTTAAGTTCTATTCTATACAATTTCTTATTAAAAAAAGCTACTAAATATAATATACCCTCATTATCTTATTATCTAAGTTACGCTTTAAATATATAATTAAATATATCTATTTCGACTTCGAATAATCTTTTAAAGTCGGCGATCTTAAAAACTAATTCCTTTAAAATCTTTTACTTAATTTCCTTAAATACTATATCCTCTTTAACTATCTATTACTACAATATTTCTTTTTTTATAAAGTCGGTAAATACTACTATTACTTTAATAAATCCCTAGATTATTCGTCAGTAATAGTTTATAAATCTTAAAATGACTTTAACGTCTTTAATATTCTTTAATATAAGCTAGTCCTTAACTACCTATACCTTTACCTATTTTATATAAACTTTTCCTAATTAGATTTTATATCCGAAGAACTCTATTTATTATATATAGAACTCGCTTCTTTCCGTTAAAACAAATAGGTCTACTTCTATAAGTCGTTAAAAAACTTTATAGATATAGGTCCGATTTTCTTTTAACGTAGTTAAATAAATAAAAATATCGTCGAAATAAACTACTATAATATCGTCTAAATATTTTCGTAAAATATCGTTAATAAGCGCTTAAAAAGTTACTAATACGTTTATAAGTCCGAAAGGTATAACGAAATATTTATAATAACTATAACGTATTTAAAATATTATCTTCTATTCGTCGCTTTCTTTAATTCGGATTAAATTATAAGCTCCTAATAAATTTAATTTAATAAACTACTTCGCTCCTTAAAATCTATTTCTTAGCTTTATAATAAATAATAATAGGTAGCGATTCTTAATTATAATATTATTAAACTATTTATAATCGATAATAAGTCTTTCTTTACCGTTCTTTTTTAAAATAAAAAAAAAATCCTATTAATAAAGTCGAAGGTTTAATATATTTTTTTTAAAGTTTTCGTTAAAATAGTCCTTAACATTTATAGCTAATCTTAATTAAATAGGTAAATCGGGAAAAACTTCGGCACTACTCTGTCTTTTAACTTAATCTTATAATCCCATAGTTAATATTTTAACAATCCGGTTTTTAATTCGTCTTAAAAAATCTTTCTATACCTTTATAAATATTCTATAGGAATATTCTATTATTTCTTTATATTTTATCCCTTTATTATAATTGGTTTTAATGTCTTATATTAGCCTATATAATAGTTTCTATTAGTTATACTATTAAAATACCTTTATATTACTTTAATTAGTATGGTACTTTTTATTTCTTAGGTATTAATCTAGTTTAAAATATCTCGCTATTTTTCTTTAAAGTATACTTTAAGTCTATTTATATCTCTTATAAATATCTTTATTAATATAATTCCTTTTAAGCTTCCTTGAAATATCTAGGTATCTTATATTAGGTACGTCTTTCCTATTAAAATAGTTAATTATATTATTTTATTTCAAGGTACTGCCTTTTCCTATAAAATCTAGTTAATAGTCTAATCGATTTATAGCTTTTATCCTTTTAACTATAACGTACTGAAAATTATCTACTATTCGGCAATATCTATAATATCGAATTATATTTATATAATTCGGCTAGTAATAATAATTTAAAAATAATTAGTTTCATATTATATTATATTATCGTCGTAACCTAATACTAATCTATTTATAATTCGTAGATAATAAAAATATTCCTTTCCTTTCTATAATATTTTAAAGTTATTAACAATTATTAAGCTAATAAAATTTCCTTATACTTTATTATTAATAAATATTTTAATATTATACCTATTCTACCTAATATTTATATTATAATATTAATCTTCTATAACAATAATATTACTTACTTTAACTATTACTCGTCAAAATCTCTATTATAATTATTCTTTAATAGCTTACTATTTCTATAAATCGGCTTATCTTATTCGATCTTTTCGTATTTTAATTTAACGACTCTTTTTATTTACTACTATTCGAGCTATTTATACTAATCTTTTATCTATTACTTTATAAAGTCTTAAATATTTCTACGCTTATAACTCTTTATAAATTATATTAGTCGTTTTTTAATTATTAAATATTTATAACTTTTATATCTTCCTTTTCGTCCGAAACGTTATTATAAAGTTATATCATTATTTTAGCTATATTAAAGGAATTATAGTTATCGTCGATCTTCCTCTAAAATCTATCTAATTCTAATTACTTTTATACCCGTTTAAAGGGGTCTTCTTTATTATCGAAAGGTCTTTCTTCTTTAAATACTTATTCCTATATATTATAAAAGTTTTAAAATATACGTATTATATTAAGTATTCTAAATAAGTCTTATTCCTAGCTAAGTAATCCCCTTACTAATAATAAGTCCTATTTAATTTAAAGTAATCCCCTTAACTCGAATTCCTTTAACTTTAATATCTAATATTATTACTATACCGTCCTAGCTTCTTTATAAGCTTTAAATAAAAGGCGTTCCTCTTTCTTAACTTAATTAATTATTTTAATTTAATGCTATTTTTATACCTTCGTAATTATATATATCTTATATTATAATATTAAGTAATCGATTATTTTAATTCCCGGTTTATAATCATTAAAATCCTTCGTAAAAATATTTTTATTGAATATTATACGTTATTGCTTTTTATTTAATCTAAAGCTTTAATTATATTTAAGCCCTTAAATATTTATTACTTTTTTTTTAATATTTTCTTATATCTTAATAAAATAAAGCTAGTTATTATATTTTAAATCGCTATACTTATCTTTTATTATACTATTATTATAATATTTGTAATTATAGTCATTATATAAAACTAATAAATAATAGTTTTACTTATTAACTATTATAGCCTCTATTAATATATTTATAATAATAATTCCCTCTTTTTTCTAAACCTTTATTATAATATTTATAATCTTAATCGAAATATTAATTATAAACCTAACCTATCTAGCTAACAATATAGGTCCTTTCTATAGTCCGTTCTATTATTTCTTAAACTTATAATACTCTCTAACTATATACTTAAAAGTTCTATAATTAAAGCACTTAAATCTATTATTTTACTATACTATATCTAAATCTATTAAACTAATATAATACTTATAACTTATAAACTAATACTCTTACTTTTACTAAATATTAGCTTAATACTTATTATTATAACGAAGCTTTTATTATTAATAATACTGTCTTCTAAAAGGTTTCGTCTATCCTCCTTATTAGCCCCTAATCTTCTTTAAACGTTATTTATAAATACAATTATCGATCTTAATTGCTTTAATAATAAACTCGCTAAGTTTTTCTAAATACTCGTCCTTATTAAATTTGTCTTTTACATCGTCCCTAAACCCTATATAAAAAACTACTATTAAAACATCGTCGTCGTCTTATCCTATCTTAGCTATAACCTATTAAAACTCGGCTATATACTTAAAAGCTAATCCTCATTATTTAAACTAACTAAAATAGCGTTCCGCTATCCTTTTCTCGTCGGGGTTACCGAAAGTCTCCTTAAGCCTTTAAATAAAATAATCGAAACTCTTAAAAATAATAATTATCTCGTTATTTCGGTCCTCTTTATCGGGGTCCTCGCCCTTAAAGTATTCCAATTAATCTCGTAATATCAATTCAAACCACTCTATAACAAATCCTCTAAAATATCCCACTATATATTAAACCTTAACTTCTTTTATATTAATAAAGGGTTATAAATCAATCTAATATAAGCCTAAATAATAAAAGCTTAAACTATTATACCGTTATCTCCTTTATTAAAAGTTAATATCTTAACTACATTAAAACAAAGTTCGCCTATTTTAATATTATCTCCTAAAAAAGTAATAAACTATTTCTTTAGCTATTAAATATACTACTTCAAATTAATAATAATCTACTTTATAATTATATTATTCGTAAACGGAAAAGCTATTATTAAATAATAATTACTTAATACTTAAAAAATAAAGTCTCTTATTCTAAACTCCGGGTCAAATCTCGAAATAAATCGTCAACATACTACAAACTAGCTTTCCCTAACAAAAATAAACCTAAAAGTCTATAAAGTTTCCTTTAAAAATACTTAAAATAAAGTTATAATATATAATAAAAAACAAAAGCAAGTAATTACTAAAACAATTAATATAATATAATTAACAACTAAAAAACGGATCTATTTAATTAAATATATTAAAGCATCCTTCCTATTTAAATATTAAAAAATCTTCCTCTTTAATCTCCGTCCCTTTTATAAAAAACTACTAAATTCCTTCCCCCTTTTATCTAAACAGTCTTATACTATTAATATACTTTCTTAATCTAAACAATCTTATACTACTAATATACTACATAACCTCCTAATCCGTACTACCTATATACCTGCCTAGTTCCCTTCCTCCACAAAATAGCCCGGTTTAACCAATTACTCTTCTTTCTTAGCAGCCTCTTTCTCTATCCTATATAACCCTTTAATCCCTTCTTAATTAATTCGTAACATACTCCTAACTACTTTACTTTTCTTTATTATTATCTTATTTATAAGATACCTAAATAACTAGGGTCGCTACCCTAGCTAAATACTTAGAATAACTTTAATCTAAATATTAAATAATATATCGGACTTTAAATTATTTAATCTAAATACTAAATAGAATATTTCAGACTTTAAAATCTTAGATCTTTAAATCTAAATACCGAGTAATATATTCTTTTTATATTTAACTAATTACCTTTTCTTTAAATAATAAGGAAAAAAATAAAGTAATATAATTTATTTTTTAATTACAAATATAATTACTTCTATTTAAACTGTCTTTTAATATATTCTTTTATAATTATATACCTAACGTATTAACTTCAATTAATTAATTTGAATAAAAAAAAGTATTTTTATATTTTCTTTTTTATATCTAATCAATTAAACTCTGATAAATTTAATATTTCTTTATTATTTTCCTTTTTCTATTTTCTAAATTTCTTTTATCTTTTTATTATATCTTTATTTATTTAATATTTTATTTCTTAAATCGAATTATCTTTTCAACATTTAACTATAAATTCTTCCAATATTATTATACCTCTTCCTAACATATTTATTATATTCCGAATAGAATATAACTAATTTATATTATTTACTAAACTTATAATTAATTTATAATTTATAAATATCTAGTGATATCAATTTAAATAACCTTAACGTTTTAAATCCTTAATTTGAAAAGATAATATAAGAACCAAATAAAAAGGGGATTTCTATTTTTAATATAAAAGCGTCCTTTTTTATAACCCGCTTATTTCATCAAAAAACTACTAATAAATAGCTTACTAATCTCACGCCTCCTATTTATATAAATATATAAAAAGCTTAGTTTAAAAATTATATTTATAATATACTTATTAATAATATAAAAATAATTATATACCTTAATAATATATAATATAAATATAAATATAAAATCCGAGAATTATAATATATAATTAATTACTTATCGAGAAGCTATTATATTATTTTTACTTAAATTTAATAGTCCATTAAAAGCGCTTATATTAGAATATATTAATTGCGTTATAGATATTCGATAACCTCAATAAAATTATACTCTAAAATATTATCTAAAACCTTTAAATAAAATTCGTTTTTATTCTTTCTTTTATTATATTAATAACTCGGGAAAAATACTAGACATAACTTATCATTGCCCCTACCTATAATAATAAACTAGAAGTATCGTTTAATAACTTTTGTATAACTTATATATAAGCTAAAATATATAAAGTTTTTAAAGTTAAAGGCCTTATAAATATAAAAGACTTCTTACATACTATTTCATTTAAAATCGCCCCGACTTAAGCACCTATAATATACTAAACACTTATCAGCTAAAAAACAACTAATATACCGATAACGATATTCTAATAATTTATTATAATTATAAGTAGATTGTTTTAGAAAAAGAAGATATTTAAAATTAATAATATTAAAGCTTTAAACCTTTTCTTTATATTAAATACTACTAATTTTAATAGTTTTCTTCTATTTATTAAAAGTATATAAAATAATTTAAATACCCTATTAAAAGCAAAAGAATTTAAATATCTTTATCTCTTACTAAAAAAAACCTATAAATAAAAGCCCGAAGATTATAATTAGCTATACCTAACTATTATGAAAAACTTAAAATAGAAAAATTTAATGATAAATAATGATTAAAAGAAATATATATGATAAACTTTTAATCTCTTAAAATAAAAGAAACTAAAAAAAAAGCTTATTATAAATAGATAAAATAAAAAATAAAGCTTAAGTTCCGGCTGATTTTTAAGCGAATTAAAACCTATAGTTTATATATCTATTGACTTGATAATTACTTACAAAAGATATAAAAAATTACTAAGCTAAACAAAATACCGGCTTAACGATTCTATTATATTTAATAATTATAAAACAGTCTATTTAATTAATAGCCGCGAGTTATTAGAGCTAAAGAACATCTAAGGAAAGGAATCCAGCTCCTTTATAAAAACAGGAACGATATACTATTATATTCTAATAAAAAGGCGTTATATAATATATACCTTATTTATTAAGACATAAGAAAAAAAGAATTTAATTTTAAAAGGCATCATTTATATAGAAACATTTTATGTAAATATTATCTTTAAAGGTAAGTTTCAGAATATTAATATCTAATATTTAAGCTTTAATTATATACTTTATATACAGAATATAATTAATAATAAAGAGGGTTTAAAGCTTATAAAAATAGAGAATCCAGTTTTTTTTAAATTATACTCTAACCTTTAAATACTTTATAAACTTATTAAAAACAATCGCTTTAAACACTATAGAAATGTTTACTTTTATATTAAATATTATAATTAAAAAAGAATATTTAGGAGGTTAGTTTAATACTTTATCGCAAATCTTCTAGCCGAAACTACTAGAAGGACTTCCCCTTATGCTAAAGTTAGAAAATCTCTAATATCTTTATATTAAATATCTTATACTTAAAGTAATAAGGGTATTTAAATATTCAACTTTAAATATTAAATTAAAAGGAATTGTTAAAATAAATTACGAATATTATACTAAAATATATATAAAATAGGTTCTTTTATCCGATAACTTTCAGAATTATCGTTTTTACTTCTTTTATTAAATCTTTTAAGACTTCTTCGATTTCCCGAATAATTATAATAAAAATAAATAAATATTAATTATTAAAAACAAATATAATAATATACTTTAAGTATTAATATTTAAAAATAAGAATAAAAGAGAAGTATTTAAATACTTATATAGATTCGAAGTATAAACGCATCGTTAATATAGCCTTAGAATTAATAAAATCCAATAAAATAATAATGAAAATATTAAACATAAATAAAAAACAAATGTATTAATTTCGAGCTCCCTCTTCCATATATTAAAGAACCGATTAGTAGTTTAAAACGTATAAGATAAAAGCTTATTACCAAATCAATTAAAATATATAATAAAATTAACTTACTAGAATTCTTATAACTCGAGGTGATATGAAGTATTATATATTTATATAATTAATACCCTATTTATAAAAACGCGCTCTATTTACTATATAAAGTACTATTAATATAGATTCATATTTGTCAAAGATACTTCTAATATGATATTTCCTATAATATTCATTTTCATTTCAATTAGTCGGGGATATATATATATAGATATTATATATATCCTTTCGATTTAATACATTTAATTAAGCTAAAATACAGAGCTTTTAAGATATAATCAAGGGATATATCAAATATTTAATTAGATATCGCATATCTAACCTCTATAAAATCTAGATTCCTTAACTTAAAAAAATAATTATAACTTACAACATTACTTTCAATAAAACACTCTTCTATAATCACTAAAACAAGAAGCTCGCTATTAAGCTCTATTTAATAAAAAACTTATATTCCTTAATTATTAAAAAGGAAAAACTAATGATTCTTATCTTAAAAATACCCTTATATTAAACAAAGAAAAAAAAAATATTATATTATATCGACCTTATATATTTTAAATTATAAAAATAAGCCCCTTAATATTATTAATATTCTTAATAACCCCCTAATAAAGGGAGTAGGGGGTATACCGTTTAAAGTAAAAGGTTTAAGGATAAGTATATTTATAGAAAGGACTATAGCTTTAAAAATAAAATATTAGATATAAAATAATAAGACCTCCTCCTTTAAATATAATTATAATCTTAATATAAAAGTTTTAAAAGGGAAATTAAGTATATAAGACAATAATTAAGTTAATAATCATTTATATATTAATAAAAATAATACATCTATTCGTTAAAATATATATCTAATTAAAAAGAACAAAGAATATAAATTATAACTAATAGGATTATATACCTTATTATAAACATTAGATTTAAAGTCTTTAAACATTAGAATATAAGGTCCTCGTTATATAATATTTCAATTAAATAATAGGAATAATGACTTTAAAGCCTTTAAATCTTTAAAGAATTTAAGAAATAATAAGAGTACTATCTATAAACCTTCGACAGCCTAAAACTTACTAATTTAATTACTTAAGTAGCCTTCCCCCGTCTAACTAGACCAAAAAGGACCCTTAATAATAATAGCTAAATTATAGTAAAATATAAGATAAGCAATTTAATTACTTTAATATAATTTAAGATATTATTAAAACCATATTTAAGGTTCTAAGAGCTAATAAAGTAATAAAAGGAATAGAAGTAGAAGAAATACGGGAGCCTATATAACCAAAAGTATCTAGTTTATACCAAACATTTAGCTAATATAATTCGTTGATTATAGGAAATAAAGAGACGTATTTTAAATATTTTTGTTTAATTAATAGGTAATAGAAATAAAAGCTAAATTCGGGTATTATATATTTTATTTAGTTTTTATTATTTTAGTATAAGAATAATATTCACGTATAGGTATAATACCTAATATTCTATATATATATATCTATAAAGATTACTTTATTTTAATTCTTAAACACTATATAAATCTTAATAATTACATTATAAGTTAGAAATTAAAGCTATATATATTAAAGAAATGAAAGGATTAAAAATAAAAAAAAATATAGTATAAAGTTCATATCGCTATATTGAAAAACTAAAGGCTTATATTATTAAAATAAGTCTTTAAGAATAAATTTAATATAATTAAATACTTAAATCGTTATAAAATATAAATTTATATACGCAGCGATATTTAAAAAATAACTTCCTTAGACTTAATATATATTGCTATACTCGTTATTAAAATATTTAGGTTTATTATAGCTTTATGTATACGTTTTGATTTAAA
>WXYE02271858.1:0-14905 GCA_011319275.2 Echinosphaeria canescens | reverse complement strand
GGGACGCACCTTTCGAATAGATAACTACTTAGATCTTTGACTTGGAGCTTCGCACGAAGTTCTTTTTCTCTTCAAAAAAAAAAAAAAAAAAAAAAAAAAATAACAAAACACAAGTCAACAAGGACCTTTGGTTGCTGAGAACAAAAACAAGAAGAGAAGACATGACCAGTCTATTCACTTATTTCCGAAAAGTCCGTTCGCTTGCTTCCACTCCTGGCAGTCAGGCAATGAAAGCGAATGCACTACAACCACCACAACCTATTTCTACGATATCTCGATAACTATGAGCCTGTATAGGGGTTCTGGCCATTGTGGAGGAAATAAAAACCCGAGATTCTAATAGATGGCTTTCTGGAGATCTCGGATATCGAAAAGCAAGTTGAAGGGCTTATGGTCGCAAAGAAGAAAAGACATGACATGACTGACGTATGCATTCGCTTATTTCCAAAGTGAGCCTACTTGGCACGTGACATCTGGTTACGTAAGCCAAAACACCAAACCCAACACTTGGCGGAATTGCCTCTGTTGATAGAATATAACAACTATCGAAGATCTACTGCTTGAATCGTACAGAACCGTCTCCTAACAGGGTACGTACGGTCGCTGTATCTGGGCCGTAGGTCGTATACCACACCCCCCTTGTTCCCCGGGCGGGGGAATCGTCCAGTAGCTCACGCAAGCGCCCGATCAGCAAGTAATAGCACCGAGCATCCCGAGCCTTGGCTGACAGCCTGACAGCCTGACAGCCTGCCTAGTTGAGTCCTCGTGATCAGAAGCCTGGCTGGCAGCAGGTAGTGGAAGTAAGCGAACGGACTTTTTGGAAATAAGCGAATGAATGCACTCTAACCACCACAATCTATTTCTACGATATCTTGACTACGAAGAGCCTGTGTAGGGGTTCTGGCGATTGTGGAGGAAATAAAAACCCGAGATTATGTAGAAGGCTTTCTAGAGATCCCAGATATTAAAAAAAAAAGCAAGTCAAAAGGGCTTGTGGTTGTTGAGAGAAGAAAAAAACAACAGGCAAGACATGCCATGTGCACTCGCTTATTTCCAAAAAGTGCATTCGCTTGCTTCCACCCCTGGCTGCCAACTCGTCATCGTCTTCTCCACACCCTTGTCTCTTACTTCAGCCGGATACCCCATACGGGGTCCCCAGTCTCCATCCCGAACCCAACGCACGGGAGTGGCCCCGGCATGGGTATTCCAAGAGGGGGGACTCCCCCGAAATGAGCAATCATTCACCACGTGGGTGGTTGAGGCCCTGCGCCCATGTGTGGGTGTGGCCCATGTGTGTGTGTGCTACTCCAAAGAGGAGTGACACCTCGACCGTGCACACGTACAAATTCAGGGCACTCCTCTCTGCGTGTCCTGACCGAGTGGTCGCGTGTCACACCTGTGCAACCACAGCAGCCCTTGCATCCGGACGAAAGAGGGGGGCGGGCCTACCGGGTAATACTTGGCACATGGCATGGTGCTAAGAGAGAAAAACGCTGATCATGGCTGAACGGTGTCTTGTGGGGTCGGTGTCCCGGGGGGGATTGTGGGGATGGAGGAGGTCACTTGGGCAGGAAGGTTTTGTTTTGCAGCCCCTGACCCGTCGAACACGCATGCTCGGGCCCACTAGTGAGGACAGTTTGGCCGAAAACCCTCCAGGTCGAACACAAAAAGGAATCTGTTGGCGGCGGCAAGGGAGGGAAAAATGAGCGGGGAAGAGGTGAGAACTAGCTTCTCAGAGGGTAAGTATTTTGGTAGTAAGTGAATATATATATAGTCCAGATGAACATAACCCCTCAGTGATCCGGGATGAACCATCCCCGTCATTCTGTCTCTTTCAACCCTCTGTGGGGGGATGCAGTTGTACTCGGCGCGGCACGATGGGCTTCAAGATCTCGGACCTGTGGGCGGTTCCCGACGTCAACCCGGTGACGAAAAAGGCCCGCGCCGTGCCCGCCCTCAACCTCTTCAATGTCTACGGCCGCGTCTTCTTCTTCTCCTGGTTCGGTTTCATGGTGGCCTTCTGGGCCTGGTATGCGTTCCCGCCCTTGGTGCGTCTTTCTCTTCCGTTCATTGGCCGGTCGGTACCTGGACATGATCGCAACGTGGCCAATCTACGTTTCCGTTCCTCTTCCGGATATGAAGCTGGATCTCAAACTGACCCTTCTTCTTCCCCTCTGCACCAGTTGACCACCACCATCAAGAAGGATCTTGGTCTCACCACGGCCGAGGTGGCCAACTCCAACATAGTCTCGTTGTCATCCACGTAAGCCCCAAGCCTTCCCCCCCACCCCCCCTCCGTTATAATCACATCACCACTCCGGCCGAGCTCTCACACACTCGTACACACTCGCACCAGCCTCCTCGTCCGAATCATCGCCGGCCCGCTGTGCGACCAGTTCGGCCCGCGCAAGGTCTTCGGCGCGCTGCTGCTGCTGGGCGCGGTCCCGCTCGGGCTCGCGCCGCTGGTGCGCAACGCGCCGGGTCTGTACGCGGCCCGCTTCTTCATCGGCATCCTGGGCGGCACCTTCGTGCCGTGCCAGGTGTGGACGACGGCCTTCTTCGACAAGAACGTGGTGGGCACGGCCAACGCGCTGACGGCCGGCTTTGGCAACGCTGGCGGCGGCGTCACCTACTTCATCATGCCGGCCGTGTACGACTCGCTCGCCGCCCACGCCGGCCGCACCCCGCGCGACGCCTGGCGCCTGGCCTTCGTCGTGCCGCTGGTCGTGCTGCTGGTCACGGCCGTGTGCCTGCTGGCCCTGTGCCCGGACACGCCCGAGGGCCCGTGGGCCGGGCGCCACATGGCGGCGCAGCGCAACCTGGAGGAGCACGGGGTCGACGGCGTCCTTGTCGCGGGTGGCGGCAGGGGTGCGACGACGGCAGCTTCGACATCGACAAAGAAAAAGACTGCCCCTGGCCAGACCAACAAGGACGATAATGCCGAGGCCCGCGCGGAGGTGGAGGAGGAGGAAAACGTGGAGCCCATCCGGTTCGACCACGAGGCGCAGCTGAGCCGGCGCGCCATGGTGGACACGGCGCGCGGCGAGATCGTGCGGCGGCCGACGCTGGGCGAGGTGGCGCGCGTGACGCTGTCGCCGCAGACGCTGTTCCTCGCGCTGACCTACATGTGCTCGTTCGGTGCCGAGCTGGCCATCAACGCCGTGCTGGCGGCCTACTACGCCGCCAACTTCCCGCACCTGACGCAGACGCGCGCGGCCGACTGGGCCGCCATGTTTGGCTTCCTCAACTTCGTGACCCGGCCGGCCGGCGGCATCGTCAGCGACGTCGTGTACCGGCGGTGGGACGGCAAGAGGCAGAGAAGAGGGGACGCCGGCGGCGGCGGCGGCGGCAGCAGCAACAGCAGCAGCATCAGCGGCCTGTGGCTCAAGAAGGCCTGGATCACGGCCTGCGGCCTGCTGGGCGGAGCGGCGCTCGTCCTGCTCGGCAAGCTGGACCCGCACAGCCACCTGGGCACCATGGCCGGGCTTGTCGCGCTCATGGCCATCTTCATCGAGGCCGGCAACGGCGCGAACTTCTCGCTCGTGCCGCACGTCCACCCGCACGCCAACGGCATCGTCAGCGGCGTGGCGGGCGCGGCGGGAAACGTCGGCGGCATCATCTTCGCCATCATCTTCCGTTTCATGGACGGCGGGACGAACTACGGCACGAGCCTGGTTGTCATGGGCATCATCACCATTGCTATCAATGTGTCAGTGTGCTGGATAGCCCCCATTCCGCGGGGCCAGATTGGCGGGCGGTGACAGCCAAGTTTGGCCGCTCGAGATATCTCAGCAGCCAGCCTCAAGCCGCCTCTTGGTATGCCCAGACAGCCAGAATTTGTGGTACAGTACTTAGTCCAGGGGCCAATAAATATAGTGGAAATGACAAAATAAACATATAGATCCTAAGGTCTGTACACCCTCATTACTCACCTGATTATATTATTGTTATATGATTTTCATATTATCTTCGAGCGTAGCGAGGTCGGGGGTCTGGGGGGTACCCCCAGAAAAAGGCCGCTCTACCTTCTAATCTTGTTTTTTTTTTTTCTGGGAGGTTCCCCCCAGACCCCCGACCTCGCTGCGCTCGAAGGTACTGACTATGCTGTAGCAATAGTACAATTGGGGCCTACTTTTCCTGAGGCTTAGATAATTCTGGCGAACTACGCCACACTTCGACCTGCAGTCTTCCAACTGCCTCAATCCTGGCTCAACAATGTGTGACAACTCGTCTCTTCAGTCGCCACCAGGCGGCTCGGGACAAGGCCTCCAATGACGCGGGCCTCGAAGATCACCTGCTATGATTGGTTGAGCGTGGCCCCGTCCCCTCAGCAAAGCAGGGTTACACGGCACCACTGCTCAGCCTCTGCCTAGAGTATAGATATATCTTGGGCACCAAATACCCGCCCCTTTCAGTAGCCATTCCCCCCCCCCCCACGAACGCAACTGTCTGATCCCCCTTCTCCATGGACGATTTCCCCCACTGAAGTCCGAGCCGGGCGTCAGGACACCATGGACGTTTTGGGCACCGTAGTCGGGGTCGTCTCCCTCGGTCTCCAGATCTACTCGGGACTGTCAGAGTATCTCGACGCGCTCAAGGATCGCGGGAAGACTCTCGACACCGTCCGCCAGCGCATACGGACCTTGGGCACCCTCATCCAGGCCGTCCAGGCGATCCAGCAGAAGCTGGATGGTAATAATAGCAGCGGTGGTAGCGGGTCGCAGGTCATCACCGGCCAGCCGCACGTCGCCGAATGTCTCCTTGTGTGTGAGTCTCAGCTGCGCGAGCTCGAGCAGTTCCTCAAGCATCGTGGCGGCGCACGCAATGCGTCGACGACGACAACGACGACAGCAGGACCGCCGTCGCCCGCGCAATCGACCCGCGGCCGCCTCGGGGAGCGTGCTAAGGACACGGCCAAGGCGCTTTCGTTCCCCTTCCACCAGAAAGAGCTTGCCCAGCTTGAAGAGCGTCTGGACCGAGTAATCGCTTCCCTCCAAATAGGGTTGCAGCTGTTAGACACGTATGCCTCCCTCTCTTACATACGCACACTCTCATTGCACACATTCTGACAGGGGGATAATTGCGTATCAGTGATCTATTGGCTTCCGTTGCCGCATCCATTTCTACGATCCAGGCCGAGTCGTCGAGCGCATCTGGCAGATTGGACAGCCATGCAGCGCAACTGGGCTCGCTAATATCGACGAAAGCTGATGGGCAGGCTGTCCAGCTGTCCTCGCTATCGGCGCAAGCCGATGATCAGGCAGCTCACCTAACCTCGCTGTCGACAAAAGCCGACGAGCAGTCTGTCCGGTTTACCTCTCTGTCGGCGAGCCTGGACGTGCAGTTCGCGAGTACGAGGACAAGTCTCGCCGCACTGCCGGACCACGTCGCCAGCGTCGGAGCTTCTGTGGAGACGACGCAGGCTCTCGTCCTAGCCCAGAACCAGCAGATGATGGCCCTGCTGAAGGACGTCCTGGCGATGCAGAACGAGATGCCTAACGCTGTGGTGAGAAGGCCTCGAGGCAGCCTAACCTCTGCCTACAGTGCCAATCACAAAATAAACATGCGTATCCTGGAGTCCGCGCACGCTCATTTACTAACCCCAGTTACACTATTACCATCGAGCGAAGCGAGGCCGGGGGTCTGGGGGGAACCCCCAGAAAAAAAAAAGGGTAAAAGGCAGAGCGGCCTTTTTCTGGGGGCACCCCCCAGATCCCCGACCTCGCTTCGCTCGAAGATACAATTTGGTTTACATAGTAAATGAGCGGTACACGGACCCTAGGATCCTCATGTTGATTTTGTGATGGGCACTGTACCTAACTTATCCTCTCCTCCTTAAAGGTCCATACGCGTTTGCTAACTGTTTTCAAATGTTCCTGCTTCTCAGATGCAACTTCTGGGCACGCCTAGCTCCCTTCGCAAGATGGCAGACGCATTCGCCATCGCCCCCGGCGACTTGGAAGAGCCAAGCCCGGGTTTAAGATTGCTGGATCGACCAGGCAAGAACTCGGGTCGCCGCCGGCACCGCCATCTCTCGGTCCCAACCCGCCAACACAACTCATCATCATCATCATCATCCAGAGACTACTGCCTCTGCCCGCGCCCCCGCGCACGGGTGGCGCAGCAGCAGGAGCAGGACTTCTCGGTCGCACTTGACGGCCTTGGTCTGGCGCTTGGCGTGAAGCACCGGGTCACGGGCGCACATGTGGCCCCGTGTCCGTTCGCGCGGGCGAGCCGGTCGACCATGAGCCGCGAGGTGGGCGTGTCCGTGACGCTGGGCCAGACGGCGACCTCGTGGGTGCGGCGGCTGATCTCGCGCCACATCACCGTCATGTTCTCGCTGTCGACGGGCGCCGGCGGCCTGAGGTTCGGCCCGACCCTGACGTGCGTCCAGTACGTCGACGAGGACTCGTCTGCGGCCTTTCGGGTCTTTGGCGACCTGGAGAATGTCTGGCCCTTCGCCAACAAGGATCAGAAAAGCCTCGCCCTCGTGATCGATCACGCGCTCCTCGGGTACAAGGAAACGTTGCTTGAGGGGAGGGGTTCGATTAGGGAAGTGAACGAGGACGGCTCAAGCCCAGTCTTGTCCGTTTTGTTCTATCTCGTACGTTTTTTTCGTCTTCTTCTTGTTCTTGTTCTTCTTCTTGTGTGTGTCCTAAACTCGCGCGCGTCGACTAGGACAGCGTCGTGTTTCTTACCAAAGTAGCCTGATGCCTTCTTCCACTAACCTAACCCGCGTGCCTCAAGTCCGACCCGTGTCTTCCACTCTACATCCTCGCGGCGACAGTTCCAGCTATCGAAGCACTTGCAGACTGGCTGCAAAGCGGGGGCTTTACGCTACCCGAGACCCACAAGATGCGGATGTAAGCGCCGAAACAACCTATCTCCTAGAGAAAGCAGCAAGTATTAACCCAGTACGAAATCGACAAGATGGATGTTCCATGATTTCTACCGGGTAGTCACCTGGAATGAACTTTGGGGAGCCTCCGAGCATCGGACCTCGTGCCTCCGTCGGCTGCTACAGGCTATCTTACGCATATCGGGCCAAACCATAGAGAATTGTGTTGAGGAGATGTGTGACGAGCACGGGGATTCTCCGATCATCTCAGGTTCGTTTCCGCAGTGCCTCTCCACTTACCCATCTATATTATACCTACCTACGTACCTTACCTGGGTATTTATGTGCTGTGCAAAGCACAAAATAAACATGCAGACCATAGGGTCCGTATACTGCTGATTTACTAACCCCAATTATACATATTATTGTTATCATATCTTCGAGCGAAGCGAGGTCGGGGGTCTGGGGGGTACCCCCAGGAAAAAAAAGAAAAAAAGGTAAAAAGGTTAAAAATGTAGAGCGGCCTTTTTCTAGGGGTACCCCCCAGACCCCCGACCTCGCTTCGCTCGAAGATATGATAGTAATAGTATAAGCGGGATGAGTAAATAAGCCTGTACGGATCCTATGATCTGCGTGTTTATTATATGATTGGTACTATACGTGAAGGCTGGTCTCCTGCTTCACTTTCATGCTCTCAACAGGCGCTGACAGCAGGGCTGTAAATCACGGCGGAGACCGACAGCCATCAAGTTGCGAGATGCCGACGCTCTCCGTGACAGTCTCCCGTCACACGGCGCGGCATTTGACTTTGAAGGTCTCCAGTTGGCGCTGACCTGGCCGCCCGGACTCGGCATCATAGCGGACAGCTACATCGAGCAAGACTGGGACTGGGAATCCAACACTGTGGCCACGACCATTCGCAACGCCCTATCTCTGGCGGCCAAAGCGTACACGATCTTTTCGCCGTACTGCAGAGACTATAGGGTCGACGGCGTGTGCCAGGGAGGCCCCTGCCGTGAGATCCTGGCGCCCCTCCTGAGGCTCGGACTACCTTGTCAGGGCGTGTCATTGAGTTCGATCAGCCACCTGCTCATCAATTGGGCCTGCCCGTGCGGCCGCGCGGCCATCATCGAATGCCTTGCGGCGCAGAGAAGGGAGCTCAGGCTATTAGCCATTGACAATCTTCCGCGTCTTGTTCTCGAAAAGCTCGGGCTTGTCAACGACAATGGCGACGAAATCAATGGCGATGCTCTGTTGGACGCCAAGGCCGCAGCTGTCGTCCAGGCCCTGGAGCGTTCGGGCGTGTCCGTCTCCAAGGCTCTGTACATCTCGCCCGAATATGTCAGGGTTTTCCCGCCTGATACAGGCGATAATTTCTTGGATCTGGGCCTAATTCAACTCTTGAATACCCCAAAGCTCATTTCCCTGAGTCTGGTTGACCAGCTCTGGGCTGCTGGTTTTCGAGATATTGCCTGCGCCACCTCGATTCTTGAGCTCTATAGGCCATGGGCGCGGCCATGGATGCGGCGCGTGGACATGGAGTCGTTCGGACCGTGGGTTTTGTGGAACATCGAGCACGGCCTGGACCTGGACGAGGTCATACCGAAGTGGGGCCACATCACGATGGCGCACGCCGTCGCCCTCTGGGTTGGGTACCAACTCTGTCGCTGGGCCAGGGGGGTCGACGTCAACCACCACCGGCCCCAGAATCTGGACGACTCAACGCGGCGGCTGGTCCGGCTCGCCGCCTTGTGGCCGCAGCGCCATGCGGACTGCCGGTGCCGGTGCCGGTGCCCAGGTGGCGGTGCTGCCGGCAGCCCCCCCGCGGACTGCTGTACTCCTTTCGCCCTCCTGGCCCAGGCCATCGGCCACAATCTGCGGATAGCCATGAAGCGCGGGACAACTGGCACGGGCCCGATCCGCTGGGAGCGGTGGGACGAGGTGCTGCGCCTGGTCGAAGCGGTCCCGGGTGCGCGCATGCTGATCTTCCGGAACCTCGCCTCTGCCGCCCTGGAAATCGCGCATACGGGATGTTGCCGGGGAGAGTATAGCTCGATGGAGAAGGATCAGTGGGACTGGGCCCCGATGCGCCCGCTCCATCCGGATGAAAGGGCCGAGCTGGAACAGGAGGACGACTGGAAGATCGGGGCCCTGGAGAGCCTGATGGGACATTGTCAAAGCGAAGAAGGGAGGCTGGGATGCGGCATTGGTTCTCGGAAAATCTTCACCTCTTTCTTCAGGGAATCAAAAAAAACCCTGAAACAGCTGTACCGGCAGCAAAGGGACGAGAACTTTCGAGACGAAGCTCGCCGGATTGGCGTCCGATGGGATAGCATCGGCGAGGACAATGGGGACGATACTGACGACGAGGACGACGAGGACGACGAGGACGACGAGGACGACGTGGACGATGAGGACGATGAGGATGGTGGCGACAACGAGCGCCATTGTGATTATCACGACGACAGCGACAGCGACCATGAAAAGCCTCTTGATGACCTAGTTGATTATAGCCTTGGACCCTGTTGGAACAACTGGAAGGACCGGGACAAGCTGGCAATGTAAGGCTTCCAGTAGGGTTTGGGAGTGCTTGAGGAACCCGCCTCCGAGCCACGAGCGGGAAGATTGTTGGATATGAAGTATATAGTGCCAATCACAAAGTGAACATGCAAGTCCCATCTCTTCCCTAGCGTCTATGAACGCTTATTTACCAACACCGTATACCTTCCACATCATCCAGGTCCTTATATACCAACGACCTTGCTTCGCGAGCGAAGCGAGGTAGGGGGTCTGGGGGGGTACCCCCAGAAAAAGGCCGCTCTATCTTTCAACCTTGTTTTTCCTGGGGGTACCCCCCAGACCCCCGGCCTCGCTACGCTCGAGGATATGATAATAATATAATCGGAGTTAGTAAATGAGCGTGTACGGACTCTAGGATCTACTGCACATGTTTATTTTGTGATTGGCACTGTACCTATCAATTTGACTACACTCTTCTTTTGCCTTTTCCTTCCTCTCCCATTCTCCGCTCTCCTTCCTCCGCTCTCACGCCCATGTGATTTCCCACTCGGCAGACCATGCGCCGCGCGGAAACTTGTCGTCCAATCCGCCGAGGAAAAGGTGCCTGCTCCCGCTGGCATCACTACGCTCTTCTTCCGGAGACTTCCAGGAGGACGGGGCCAGCTTGGCCCCGTTCAGCGAGACCGAGCCGACGGACTGGCCGGAGAGACCCATGACGGTGACGTTGGTGAGTGGGTTCGTGTCGACAAAGTTGCCTTTGGGCCGAACCTTGAGGGACGTCGTTGTTGCGGAGAACTGGACAGCAAGGAGGTCATGTTAGCAAAATTTAGTCTTGTTGATGTTGATGACAGGGTTAAGAAGTAGATGCGACGGGATGGTTTTTCTTACCTCAACCCATGTCACCTCGGCCGGCTCGAGGCTCTCCCCGTCGTCCAGGTACAGCCTGCCGCTTGCCCTCCCCTCCGCGTCCAGCGCGACCCGCAGCCCCCAAGCGCCCCTTCTGCACTCCGCCGTCGTCATGCCCGGCTCCTGCACGGGAACGATGGTCCCGCCCCTCTGGAACAGCGGGATATGGCCTAGCTCCGCCGGCAGCGTGACTTTCGCCCCTCTCGCAACTCCCCTTGCCACCTCCGCCCCATCGTACCAGTCATACCACCTCGTGATTTTGCCCGCCTTCCCTCCTCCTCCTCCTCCTCCTCCTCCTCCTCCTCCTCCTCCTCCTCCTCTTTTTCCACCTTCTCCTCCCACCCCAGGAAACACACCCTCGACGGTCTTGGCCCCCTGCTCCAGGCACGGCACCACCATGAGCGCCTCGCCGAGCATGAACTGGCTGTCCGTTGCCGCCAGCCACGGCTCGGCCGGGAACTCCCAGGCGAGCGCGCGCACGACGGCGTCGCTCCGCGCGTGCGCGCGCTCCAGCAGCGTGTACATGTACGGCAGCAGGGAGTAGCGCACGCGCATGGCCGTGCGCGAGGCGTCGGCCACGGCCGCCCAGCGGTACGGCTCCTGCGGGATGGAGCCGAGGTTGTTGTGGTTGCGGTAGAAGGGCAGGAAGGCGCCCAGCTGCATCCAGCGCGCGCACAGCTCCATGTCGGTGTTGCCTGAGAAGCCGCACACGTCCACGCCGAAGAAGGGCAGGCCCGACAGCGAGGCCGTCAGCGCGTGCGGGATGCTCTTCGCCATGTGCGCCCACTTGGACACGTTGTCGCCGCCCCAGTGGCCGGCGAACCGGCCCGAGCCGGCGAAGGTGCTGCGGCCGATGATGAAGGGGCGGCGGGGTGGTGACGGAGATGAGGAGGAGGAGGAGGAGGTGGTGGTGGAGGTGGAGGAGGAGGTGGAGAGCGGATGGTGGCCGGGGTTGATCTGCAAAAGGGCCTGGTAGGTGGCGTTGAGAATCTGGTGACCAAAGAGGTTGTGAAAGTCGTACTCGAGGTAGCCGCCGTGATGGGTCGCGTTGGGGCTGACGGCGTGCACTGCGAGATCACCCTGGATGTTGTCGATGACGTAGGGCGGGTAGTTGACGTTGCGGACGCCCGGCGTAGGCCTGGTTCGGTAGTACGACGTCGTTGATGTCGCCGTCGTCGATGCGGCCGGGTATTTGCTCTCCAAAGAGCGTGACGCGGCGGCGGCATCGCTCGCGTTTGTCAACTCGAACCCTTCCGGGTACTCCTCGTCGCCAGGCCCGCTGGAGAAGTGCGTGTAGGCTGGATTTTTGTCGAGGTGGCCAGAGCCGCAGCTGCCGACACAGAAGGAGGACACCTCCGACATGTCGATCCAGATGCCGTCGAACTAGAGGTGGTTGGTTGGTTGAGTAGTTGTTGGCTTTGTCAGTGGGAGTTGTCCGTTTGAGGACGACGGGATGGAGGTCGAGGGAGGGAGGTTGAGAGGATTAGAAAGCCTTACTTTTGCGCCCTTCTCATACCATATCTTCAGCTCGTCGATCCACCAGTCGATGGTGTCAGTCCCGTTCAGCACAGCACCGACCCAGTCGGGAAATACTAAACAGATATTGAAGTAGTCAGCGACGATAAAGAGCCCAAGCTCGTCGTCTCCCATCCTGGCCCCGATTCGTCCGTCAACTCACCCGTGAACCCCGGCCACACAGCCCCTATATACAGCGACCCGTCCGGGTTAAGCATGAAGGCGCGCTTCTCTGCCCCGCGCTCAAACGTCGCGTACACATCCTCATCTTTGCCCGACTCCTTCTTCGTCGGGTTAGGCACATATATAGCCGAGTCGACGATCGGCACCCAGTGCAGGCCGCGCGCGTGGATGTCGTCCAGGAAGCGCCTGCCCTCCTCGTAGCCGAAGCGGTCCGGGTCGTTGTCGAAGTTGCGGAAAGATCGCATGTAGTCGATGTCGGCCCAGATCGTCTCGAGCGGGATGGCGGCGGCGGCGAGGCCATCGACCACCTCCCGCAGCGCCTCCCACGTATCGTACCCCCACCGGCACTGGTGGAAGCCCAGCGTCCAGTACTGCTGCATGGCAGGCAGGCCGACAGGCGAGGAGGCGTGCTGGTAGGCGCGCGTCACGGCCGCGGCCGACGGCCCGCCGTACACGTGCAGGTCGACGCTGCCGCCGAGCGCGCGCCAGGTAAGGCCCGCCGGCCGCAGGAGCGCCTCCTGCGCGTGCGCGTTGCGCAGGAACACGCCGTGCGTGTAGGAGGCGTAGCGCGCGGACGGGTCGATGGTGGCCGCGTCGGTGATGGCGATGTAGGTCTCGGCCGAGGTGGTGGCGTCAACGGAGAAGTAGCGCGTGTCGAGGTAGAAGGGGTGGACGCCGTACAGGTTGGCGTCGAACACGTCGGGGACGTCGGCCGTGAAGAGGGTTCCTGCGACACGCGGTTAATAGATGCTGGCTTGCTTGTTTGTGTGCACAACCTCCGACAAAGATAGTTCTTCGCGTGTGGACATCTCTCAATCCCACTCACTGGTCAGGTTGTTCCCTAGCCTGAAATCATGCACCGTCTCCCCCAGCCCGTACAGGTTGTAATTCTTGGGCAGCGCCGAGCGGAACTCGATAAACTGGTCCTCGTACACAATCACCGATCCCGCCGTCGTGAAGAGCACATCCCCGTTTGCCCTCCTTTTCACCGTGAAGGAGAAAGTCGGCTCATTCGACCACTCGAACACTAGGTCGCCCGTCCCCTTGCCCTTGGTTTGTTGGTCCCTGTCGTCGCCATCATCGTGGTCATGCGCCACCGGCCCCGACGGCCTCGGCACAATCGTCTCGGGCAGGACGAACCACGTCTCGTTCTCGGGCCCCAGGAATCGCGGCTCGATGCGCACGCTGATGCGGTCGGCGGCGTGCTGCTCCACCAGCAGGCTCAGGTTCAGCACGTCGTTGCCGTAGACGCTGCATGGAGGTCCAGCGAGGTCCAGATCGGCTGTGAAGATGACAGCGGTGGCAGCGGCGTCTCCGCGCTGTGCATCGGCATTGGAGTGCTGCCGCACGTTGGATGCGATGTAGCCCGGGCAGACGGACTGCGCATCAACGGCCTCCGGATCACGGATGTTGGGGATCACGGGAAGGCCCACGTCCCAGGAGGGGGGGATGATGAACTGGGCGGCATCATTGGCTGCGCCTGGTTTGAAATGTGATGTAGATGGGGCGGCGGTAGTGAGGCTCTTCCACGGCCGCCATATCAGTGTGTCAAGACTGGCGGGCGGGAGCTGCTGGATGTAGAATACCAAAAGAACCCCCAGAACTGCCACGATGAATGTGGCGACAGTCCAGCTTGCGCCTGCACCGGTCAAGCGTCAGCACCCCATCTCTGGTGATGTTTGTTTGGAACCCCCCCGAGTCTGTCACTTGTAATGCCCGGCAACGCTCAGGGGCTAAGGGAAACTCGGGCCCATTGATTATTTCCAAGACACTAAGAGAGACGTGGCGGCGACTCGCTTTCGCTGGGTCTCATATCCATTGCCACGTACGTACCTTGGCTGGCTGCCGTCCCTCCCGTCCGGGTCACCGGCACCCAATCCCCCCTCCCCTTCTTCCCCTCTCCATCCTTGCCCTCCCCGCCCGCTGCCAGGGTCGACATGGCAATCAGGGGGAAGAGATTAAACGGCCAATATTGACGCTCCCTGTCTTGCTCTCGGCAAGCCACCAAAAAGCAACAAGATCAGTTGGCAGGCTGGGCGTTGTGTGGCGTGAGAGACGGGCGGAATTCAGGGGTGATATGTTCAATAATAGCCCTCCAACTTCCCTACTCCTAATGCTAATGAGCAAATGAGTTTAAGCGCCTGTGCGCATGTAGATGGTATCAAGGCGGGGGAGAGAGGGGCAGCGCTCTTAATGTCTTGGAAGCGGTCAGATCTCAGTCCTGCTGTGCCACTCACTACATCATAACCTTTGAACTCTAAAACGTTGATTGGACTTCGTGGAGGATTTACCAGCAGGCGGAGCAGCGGACGACGTGTTACGTCCATCTTTCCCCTTTCTCATCCGTCGTTGCATTCCCAACCAGACTTTCCATATAAACCCCCTCCAACAACAACCTGTTACACAATGCCACACCTACTCAACAACACCCCGTGCGAGATACATCTCAAATCCGCCTCCGGTCGTAGGGAAAGTCTTCTCCGACCAACCTCCTGGCTTGGGTACGTAGAACTCAAGTTCCAGAGTTTCCTGGTCAGACCCAGCCTTCCAACTCCCCCCCACTGGCACCCATCCTTTCCTTTCCTTGCCACAGCCATGCCCCGCTCATACGATGCATGGGGAGGGGAAGGGGGACATACACATCCTGCCATGCTGCAGTACGCACTCATACCTATGGTACCAACAAAATAAACATGCAGATCCTAGGATTTGGGCACGCTCATTTACTAACTCGATTGTATTATTATTATACCTTCGAGCGCAGCGAGGCCGGGGGTCTGGGGGGAACCCCCAGAAAAAAGCCGCTCTACCTTTTAACCTTCTTTTTCCTGGGGGTACCCCCCCAGACCCCCGGCCTCGCTTCGCTCGAAAAGACTATAGCAATGATTCAACCGGTGTTAGTCAATGGGCGTGTACAGACCCTAGGATCCGCATGATTATTTT
>WXYE02271757.1:0-14908 GCA_011319275.2 Echinosphaeria canescens | reverse complement strand
CTCGCGACGCCGGTCCTCCAGGCGCTGCTTTGTCTGGCGGGAGATGACGCGCTGCTCGACCAGGGCCACGACATAACGGCAGAAGGTCTGGAAGGAGCAGACGGTCAAGACGGCGAACTCGAAGAAGAACATGACCATCATGTTGGGGCGGGCCTCCTGGACGACGGTCCGGAGGACCAGTCTGAGGAGCCAGAGGTCGTAGGTGACGCTGAGGAGGAGCGAGATGGTGATGCGGGCGTGGAAGAGGCGGGGGTTGGCGGGCGGCTGCTGCTCGAGGACATCGACGCGGCCGTCGCTGATCCAGCCCCAGACCTTGCCGGTGACCAGCGCGGTGAACATGATCAGGAAGACGGCGCCGACATCCTCCCGGAAAATGGTCATCGCCAGGCATGTCTCGGTCACGGCAAACCAGGCCTTCTCGTAGAGCTGCTCGACCTCGACCGGCCGGAGGGGGCCGAAGCACAAGCGCTGGAGCGTGTACATGAAGCAGCCATAGCAGAGGAGGAAGAGGTTGACGAGGATCTGCGTCGGTCGGTCAGTCAGTCGGCGGGTTGGGCGATGGTCTCGGTCGGCAGGGATAGCAACGCACCATCAGAGAGAGGCTGCTCTGGGCAAGATGGACCATGGCGCCATAGAAGCTGGCGCGCTGGTGGAAGGCCGCCAGCACCACGGCGGCGCCGAGGCCCGTCGAGACCTGCAAGGAGGAGACATTCGTGTTAGCCGAGATATGATTGAACGTGTTTGGAGCGGCGCGTCTACGCGGCTAGGATAGATAGCAAGGCGGATCCAGCTCCAGGAGGGAGCGCTGCGAGAGAGCGCTCACAGCGCTCCCTCCAAACGCCAATGCCAGCGGGACACGAGACTGGGCAGACTGTCGACTTACCGCGGCATACAATGCAAGGCGCATCTTGGTCGCGATGGAGGAGGCTGAGAGGGAAAAGACGGAGGCGGCGCCGGAAACATAGACGGCATCTATGTTCCGGCGGATATTTGGAAGACTAGTTTTGGTCTTGGTGCCAACAACGTTGTTACGTTGTGTGTGGCAGTCGCGACCGGCTGAGCTTAAAGCCACGTTGGAAGTGCCACTTGCCACATCCGGAAGCTGCAATCTGGGATCTGGAATCTGGAACTTGTTGATGATGACATTGGAGTGGTCCGTGCGTCCACCTTGGAGCTTTCACCACGGGTTTAATACGTTTTAATGCAGGTGTTTCAAACATTCCAATCTCCCTTGATCAACCTCAAGCTCTCGCCCACAGGAACTAAAGGTTTATATGCGACATGCTCTGGCTTTCACGCTGAGATTATAGAATTGTAGAATCCATAGATAATGTGGTCGAATTAGAGAAGAAACAGCTCGGCTTTTTTTATTTGCTTTAAATCAGTTATCGTCTCAAGCCTTCTCCGTTGCCGTATTCATAATATCTCATCTCTGAAATAACCGACTTCACAAGGCCCAGCGAATCACATCGCCCGGTCAATCACGAGCCGTTGTGAGACATACGAGCAGCGCGACGGGTGGCTTGGTGCATTCCAGGGCGGGCAAGAGGCAACGGTCAAGCCATACATCTTCAGGTGTAAATTCCTGTAATACCTGACACGTTATACATGTCCTTGTATACTAACGCCTCCGCTTCGAGCGAAGCGAGGTCGGGGGTCTGGGGGGAACCCCAGGAAAAAAAACAAGTCTGAAAGGTAGAACCACCTTTTTTTTTCCTGGGGGTTCCCCCCTGACCCCCGGCCTCGCTTCGCTCGAGACTCAATAGTAGTACAGCAAAAGGAGGCATTGCCACTGTGATCAATGGTAAAAATAGAGTGGGTATCGTATCCGGCCCGTTAACATGAGGTGACGCGAGCAAAAAAAAGGAGGGTTCAAAAAGATGGCTAAGAATGTGGCCCTCAAAAAAAAGAGAAGGACATAATTCCAGCAACACTCCAGATCCAATCACCTCCTCTTATTTACCCAGTCATCCCTTTCCCAAAAAGTATCCCGTCATCCAAATCGTGCATTTATGCGTCACCATGGTCGATGGCATGATGGTTGGTATCCTGTATCCCCGTCCAAGGCCGTCTCCCAAAAGGAAAAAAAAAAGGAAAGAAGAAAAAAAAAAAAAAAAAAAAAGGCAGAAAGCTACATTTTGGTGGTACATGCCCGACACGCCAGTCCATGCCGCCCGTCTTGAAGAATCGGAGGGCTTATAGTATGAATGAAGATGAAACAACTGTCGCTTGGACGAGAAGAAGACAAAGGTCCAAAATTGAACACAGATGGGAGAATCGGAGAGGAAGGAGATATATAGTTTGAAAGGCAAGAGGGCATATAATCATGAACTGCGTCTTTTTTTTTTCCCCGGCCGTCGGCTGTTTACTTTCGTCATGTTTTTTTTTTTCTTTCTTTCTCAATCCCCCTCACGCCGCCTCGCTCAGGGCGGTGGGAGCAGTTGAAAAGTCAAGCATGTTGGTAAAGTGTTCGTCGACGGCGCTATCGGATGCCGATCCCCACGCGGACGCGGCGCCGACGCTCCTGCTGTCGCTGTTGACCGACGCCACGCCCGGCAGGAAGCCGTCGGCGCGGCGCAGCGAGTGCACGTCCAGGTCGGTGACGTAGGACCGGCCGTCGCCGAGCTGCACGCGCACCTCGTGCTCGGTCGACAGCGCCAGGTCGTCCTTGCCCAGCCGCCGCGCGCCGTCGAACACGGCCATGACCCGCTTCTTGACCGTCATCTGCGACTTGTCGAACCCCCATGACGACGGGTACTCATGCCGCGCCGGCGCCGCCCCCCTGCGCTGCTGGCTTTTGATGACTGCTGGCGACGACAATGATGCGGAGGGCGAGGAGGAGGATGACGGGACTATGGGTACGGATGCGGGCCGGGACGGCGGCGCTGCGGTGCGCATCTTTTGCACCCCGCCGTTGGGACTGACTCGGCATTTTGTTGCTGACGGCGAGCCGAGTTTTCGGCCGAGTCTGCTGCTGCTCTCGCCTGAAGGCTTCTCACTGTCGAGCATGACTTGGTCGTCCTCGTCACCACTGGCATCATCCTCCGGCTCGACCTTGATATCCTTCGCAAACGGGATGTTCTTCTGCAGCGTGCTCTGCACGTTGCGGTCGTTCTCAACCTCGGCGAGCCTCTTCGCGTTGATTGCTTCACTTGGATCCTGTGGAAGATGGCCGTTAGCGACTTGACGTGACTTGAAGATGATACGTCTAGAAAGTTGGAGGAGAGAGGGGGGGGGGGGACGTACCTCCTGCTGCACAATGCGCAGCACGCAGTCGTCCAGGTGCTCGTAAAAGTCCTGGGCGCTGGAGAAAGTCTGCGAGCACGTGGAGCATTTGCCGGTCGCGTCGGGCGCGTAGCCGGACAGCTTGGTGGCGTCGCTGGTGGCGTCGCTGCTGCCCGCGCCGTTGGGACCGCCCGCGGCGACCGCCGCCTTCCTTCGGCTGTTGGGCGGCGTCTGCTCGACCCCGTGCACGGCCGTCAGGTGTCTCTTGAACACGTCGGCCCGGTTGAACGACTTCTCGGCCGCCGAGCCCGAGCCGGGGCAGAAGCCGCACACCATGGTCCCCTTGTAGTGCGTGAGCGTGTGGCGGTTCTTGTCATATCTATCCGATAAAAAAAAAGGTTTGTTAGTTTTTGCTACATTGCCCTTGTCTTTGCGCGAGGTTGTTCCGCGCCAGGGCCATGCCCTGTACCCCTATACCAGTGGATGGGGTCACTCACTTTCTCGCAAACCCCTTGACGTGGTATTCGCATGTTGCGATTGGGCACTTTTCCGGCCGCTCGGTCTGGTGCGTCAACATGTGCGCCTTGAGGTCCTTGTATATCTTGCCGCAGTCGTGGTGCGGGCATTTCTGCTTCTCCTTGGACTCGTCCCCGCTGTTCGGCTGCTCGCCCGAGTAGCGCGAGCGGTGGGACCCGAGGCTGGGCCTGCGGCCCTGACCGTCGGTCGGCGGTGGGGGGAACTGGGAGAACTGCTGCTGGTAGCCACTGTGGGCGAGGAAGGAGGGCGACAGGCTGCCCGCGCGAAGCTGAGAGGCAGTCGAGTAGGCCGGAGAGTGGGGGTATGCGGAAGAGGCCAAGGGGGCAGAGGCCGGGTAGCCCTCGTATCCCGAGATGATCATGGGCCGTGCCTCGGCGTGTATTGTCAGGGCTGGGTCTGTAACAGGCAAAGCCGGACTGTTAGCATTGGAGAGGCATGGACTCGGCCAAACAGCAAAGCAAGACACGGCGAGGAACACCAACTGAAAGAAATAAGGGGAGGAACAAAATGTCCGCTAGACTGAGAGAAGAAAGGAGCCATTAGGGGTGGTCTCGTTCGGTGTCTTGCTGCTGATGCTGCTGCTGCTGGTGGCGCCAGTCCAGGGCTCTTCCCGTCCTGGGGAGTGGCGGGACTCAAAGGCGAGTTTGCCAAAGTGGGCGTGCGGGGCGTTTGTGGTCGCCGCGTGTTGCGCGGGTTCACAGCCAGGTGGTGGCCATTTTTGGATACACGCGCTCGCGAGCTCCCCCCATCAGGACCTAACAAGGTGGCGAGAGACGACGGGCCGAGACCAGGAATTCGACGCGGGCAACGAGCAAGGAAAGAGGACACAGTAGGAGAGGAATGAGAGGCGCAAGATTGCTGCGGAGACGACTCACCCACACATGGCTTGCCCGTGGTCCCGTATTCAAAGGAATGGGCGAAGCCGTCCAGGGAAGAGCTGGAGAGGAGAGGGTAGTCGGAGGCCGAGCCGGTCTGGTAGTACTCATTGCTGCTGTCGACGATGCAGGGGAGCTGCTGGTGGTGCTGCTGCTGCTGCTGGGCTACCCAGTCGGGCATGTTGCTGGGCTGGCCGTGGTGAGAGAGCGGGGAGCCCATGATGGAGGAGGAGGCGGAGGCGGTGGAGAGAGTAGAGCCCGGCATGGCAAGGTCGCTGTCGTCGGCGTACATGGGCGGCGGGGAAGTGCCGCCCACGTAGTGGTGGTAGGGCGCATCGACATAGTGTGATGCGCCGGAGGCCGAGTGGTCGTAGCGCATGGGTGGCGCGTAGTCGTGGGCTGGCTGAGCAGCACGGTAGTGGTGGCTGGTGTATGGCTCCTCTGCTGTGAGGCCTATGTCCATGGGCGCCGAAGAGAAGACGGCCACGGCCTCTGGAGGCTCTGGGTAGTGCATGATGGCGTGTGGGGGTGTGTGGTGGGTGGGACGTGAGTGAGGGGGGGGGGGGGGGGGGGGGGGAAGGAGGGGCGGGGGGGGTAAGAAGGCCTGTTCTCGTGAATGGGGAAAGCAGGGGGAGAAAAAGGGACGTGGATGAGAAAGATAAGGCTCACCGAAGCTAGCACGATAAGTGGCGTCTCCGGCCATCGTTTGTAAGAGCGCCACCAGAGAGCGAAAAGACCGCCGACGGTGCGGGCGAGTGTGAATGACGGGACGTTGTACATGCCTTGGCGTTTCGGCGTTAGTGTGTTGTGAACCCATACCAGCATGGGAACTCGCCGTGGCTTTGCTTTTCTCGCCCAGTGAGGGTTAAGAGGAGAGGAGAGGGGAGGGGCGGACTTTTGTGATGACGAGGGAAGAAGAAAGGAAGAAAAAAAAAAACTCACCAACTGCTACGGCGATGCCACCGGGGATTAGGGAGTGCCATCTCTTGTCGGCGGCGGCGATCCTCACTGCCGTCAAAACGGCATACAGGATGGCGGACCCAATAGCCCACTCCTTGGCCATAGGAGGAAGCCCCCGTCCCGTGACCAGCCGGGCGGTGAAGATCCAGACATATGCGGTGGGCACCTGGTAGAGGTCGCTCGGGATAGTATAGACACTGGACAAGATGAAGAATATGTCAGTTTAAGGGGGGGATGGGGGGACAGAAAGGTCAAAAAGGAGGGAAGCAAAAAATAAAATAAAATAAAATAAAAAAAAGAGAGAAAAAAAAAGAGAGAGAGAAAAGGAAAGGAAAGCAACGAAAAGAAAGAGAAAAAATGGGCCAATCAAGCATCACTCACGTCGTATACAGCCGGTAAATAAAGGCGCTCACGACGGCGCCAACCGTCGCGCCTATGAGCTGGCCCCAGAACTGGGCCTTGGGCGAGGCGCCGAGCAGGTGGCCCGTCTTGAGGTCCTGCATGAGGTCGCCGGCCTGCATGGCGCCGGCCTCGGACACGGCGCCGGCCACCAGGTTGATCAGCACGCTCGACCGGTGCGTCTGCGGGATGACGAGGGCGAAGAAGAGCTGCGCCAGCTTGCTGATGCCCGACACGGGGTTCAGGTCCGTCTCGCCCAGCGCGCGCACGCCCATGATGGACAGGACCAGGGCCATGAGCACGGCCGTGACGGTCGCGTAGAGCGGCACCAGGTCCCCGAACACGACGTGGATGCAGAAGATGCAGAAGCTGGTCGAGAGCACGAGGCCGATCGTGACGGCTCGGTTGCCTATCTGCTGGTCCTCCGGCGCGTCTTCGGCAGGTTGCACGTGGCCGCCATCTTCTGCATCAGCCCCATTGCTGGCTTCGTCATCGTCATCGTCATCATCGTCAGTCTTGCTGTATGTTCCCTCCCGAGCACGTGCGCGACGAGAAGGCGGTGCCGTGACAGCGCTCGACGCCGCCATCCTCTCGTTTCCAGACCGAGCCGCATCGTCCTCGTCGGCATCGCCGACTGACGTGTAGCCCGCGGGGTGCCGTCTCGCACGCAAAAATCGGATAGCCTTCGCCCAGAAAGCCCGCACGCGCGGCTGGCGGATAGTGTGGCGCCAGAATGGTCGCAGCGCGAGATGGCCCAGGCTCACGACGGCGTCGGCGAGCATGATGGCCAGCGAGATCCAAATGATCCATCCTTTGCTCCCTTCGGTCCAGTCCCCGGTGTCGCCCGGGGCCCACCCGCGAGCCTTGGCCAGCGGCGACAGGACGGCCCAGCCGACGACGGCGCCCAGGAGCATGTGCAGGGTCGTGGTGGGGCCCATGATGATGCCCTGGCCGACGTAGGCGAGACTGGGGTTGAAAGTCCAGAGCCATGTGGCGGCGAGGGTTGGGCCGAAGACGGGGAGGTCGCGGAGAAAGGGAAGAAAGTAGGTCGCCACGGTAAGCAGGCCCGAGACGGCAAAGCTGACGAGAAGGAGCTGTATGTTCTTCTGCCACGAGGAGGCCGTGTCGGCGCGTGGCGACGTGGATTCCTCCTCGCTCGCCTCGGCTGCTGGCGGCAACGATGTTTGAGGGCCACCTAGGCCACCTTGGCCAGAGCGGTCGACAGCCGCAGAGTTGCCACACTTGGTACCACGACCACCACCAGCGAGACTAGCAAATCCAGAGGCGGCGGCACCGCCACTGGGGACGGCGTCGCAGCGACCATGGAGAACACCGATGAGCACGGCGGTGCTGAAGCCGCTGGGGAATTTGAGGCGCTCCCGGATGATGACCTGCCTGCGCAAGGGCACGGCGAAGACGACGCCGAAGTAGCAGAGCCCCAGGGACCACAATATCATCTTCCCCAGACTAAGGACGATGGGACCGCGCTCCTCGGGCGTCAGGAGGTAGTTCAAGGCCGGCATGACGCCGACGAAGCCGCAGCTCAGGGGCATGACGGCCATGCCGCCGGCGACCGACTGCACCAGCACGTTCTCAACAGGCGAGAAGGGGAACTGCAGGTGGCGCAGCAGCAGCTTGAAGAAGCCGAAGCCCATCAGGCTGGTGGGCATGGACATGATGGAGACCCAGCCGGTCTGCAGGCCAAAATACATGTTGGAGAAGCAGACGGCGAGCCCGACGAGCAGGCCAACGGCCACGCCACGGGCCGTGAAGCTGCGCCCGTCGACCTGGGGTGTATGCGACGCCATGGCGTCCACGGCCGACGGCATGAGTGGCGTTGCCGGTGACGACGAGGACGACATGGTCGCGCGCGAGCCCCGGCCCAGACGCGGCTCGGGCTCGGGCCCTGGCTCGGGTTCGGGCTCAGGCGAGAGCACCCGCAGCGTCGACATGGCGACCTTGGCCTTGGGTCACTTGCGAGGATCAAGAACCGAGGTTATGCGACCATGCTGCTAGAGGCTATCTGTGATGAACGCGACATTTCCTGCTACGGAACTACGGAACTATGGAACTATGGAACTATGCCAGGGCTTATTGGGATCGCGCAAAGGGATCCAACGAAAGGGATTATTAAACATCTGACGCCATCCCGCCCATGCCTGTTTGCTTACCTACACCAAATAAACATGCAGATCCTAGGATCCACCCGATTGTGTCAGACTGGAATTAGGTAATCAGTCTAGTGGGGGACACGTGGCTGGGAGAATATCTCCACGTGTGACATAATTCTGGCGGCATCGCACAGCTTAGAACCTGCATCATCATCAAGAAACAATTCACAGCGAATATATACGCGCACTCGTTGGTATTAGTGACTCGTGCGATGTTTTCCTATCATTCTTCTTCTTCTAGTAATTATCCCCCTCAGATAGAGAGCTTGATTCCAAGCTCCTAGTTAGAATACACACACAATCCAGTAGTCCAGTCACATAGTGCGAACCACATGGCACCGGCCTCCATCTATCCGAGGCTAATCTATCTACATATCTATGGCGCCGTCAGATTGTACTATTATTACTGTTGTTACAGTACAGTATCTTCGAGCGAAGCGAGGTCGGGGGTCTGGGGGGAACCCCCAGGAAAAGGCCGCTCTAGCTTTTACCCTTTTTTTTTTTTTTTTTTTTTAAAAAAAACAAAAAAAAAACAAAACAAAACAAAAAAAAAAGAATAATAGTATCATCGGGGTTGGTAAATGAGCAGGCTCTGGAGGGGAACATCTTAGACCCGGCGCAATTGTTCTTGCATATTCGTGGGTGGGATATTGCTCAGAGAGACATCCAGAGTGTCGTGACGCATGTCATTTACATCAACGGGGTCCCAAAGTCACAAGCTCATTGTTTTGGTCAGCCGAGTCCAAGGTCTCGGGTGCCCTGCTTGTTGGACGGAGTACCCACGTACGTAGTGGGCCGGGGCGATCGAAATCAACTCTTATCGCTTCTTCCCCAGCATGCTCGACCCAGGGGAAAGAGCTCGTCTCTCGCTGAGACGCTTCTTCAAGCTGTGGAAGCTGTGAATGGTCTCTTTGTAATCTCTTGGCGATACCAGAAAGTGAACCTGGTATTATTTCAACATGGTGCGAACCCGCTACAATTGCTGACGCCGTTTCCGCAAGCTGGAAAAGGGACCTAGCCTGACTGACCGACCAATCCTTTTCTCCGGACAGCGTCCGACCGAAAGCAGCCACCTGCTCGACCATCGCCCTTCAAATACTCGACGACTTAGTGGTTGGCCCGCGCCAGACGACAACGCCTGCGATGTCGATGTCGATGCCACCGCGGCCGGCCGCGGCGCCTCGTCTTGGCCCGCCCACCTGCGGGAGGTGTTCGTCTTCGCCTGGGCCCTGCTCGCCACGGCCGCCGTCATCGTTCTCGCCGTCGTCGTGCAGCACCAGAACATTGCCCCGGACCTGTCCCAGCTGCCGCTGTCGCCGCCGCCGCCGTCTGGGAACGGCGGTCCTGTCCCGTCGCTCGCCAAGCGCAATCTTGTCTTCATGGTCTCGGACGGCATGGGCCCGACGTCGCTGTCGCTGACGCGCTCCTTCCGCCAGCTGGTCGATGACCTGCCCATCGGCGACACCCTGACGCTGGACCGCCACTTCTGGGGCACGTCGCGCACGCGCTCGAGCTCGAGCCTCGTCACCGACTCGGCCGCCGGCGCGACCGCCTTTGGGTGCGGCCGCAAGACATACAACGGCGCCATCGCCATGCTGCCCGACTTCACCCCCTGCGGCACCGTGCTCGAGGCCGCCAAGCGCGCCGGCTACCTGACCGGCCTGGTCGTCACCACCGACATCACCGACGCCACCCCGGCCTGCTTCGCGAGCCACGTCTACTACCGCTACCAGAACGACGAGATCGCGCTGCAGGAGGTCGGCGAGGGCGTGCTCGGCCGCTCCGTCGACCTGATGCTCGGCGGCGGCCGCTGCCACTTCCTGCCCAACACCACCGTCGGCAGCTGCCGGGCCGACGACGTCGACGTCGCGCGCATCGCCCGGCGCAAGCACGGCTGGACCTATCTCGACGACCGCGCCGGCTTCGACTCGCTTGCCGGCGGCAAAAATGCCACGCTGCCGGTCCTCGGCCTGTTCGCCGGCTACGACGTGCCCTTCGAGGTCGACCGCCGCAACATGGCCGACGTGTACCCGAGCCTGAGCGAGATGGCGGCCACGGCGCTCGCGGCCCTGGAAGAGGCCAGCAGGGACTCGGATAAAGGCTTCTTCCTCATGATCGAAGGCAGCCGCATCGACCACGCCGGCCACATCAACGACCCGGCCGCCCAGGTGCACGAGGTGCTCGAGTTCGACAGGACGTTCAAGTCGGTGCTGGACTTTCTGGATGCGAGCGACGCCGAGGGCGTGCTTGTGTCGACAAGCGACCACGAGACCGGCGGGCTGGCCACGGCCTGGCAGGCGCCCGACGAGCAGCTGCCCGTGTACAACTGGCACCCGGCCGTGCTGGCCACGGCAAACGCCTCAGCCCAGCACCTGGCCGGCCTGCTGCGGCACCACATGGCCTCGCAGGACCTGTACCCGCACGCGGGCGGCCTCCTCCACGCCGGCGCGGCCAAGCTCGAGAAGCTCAAGCAGTGGATCAACGTCAAGCTGTGCATCGGCCAGCTCGGCCTGACGGACGCGACCGAGGCCGAGCTCGAGCAGCTCGCCGCCGACCCGGACGCCGCCACCAACAACTTCGCCGCCATGGTCAGCCGCCGCGCCCGCGTCGGCTGGAGCACCCACGGCCACAGCGCCGTCGACGTCAACATCTACAGCTCGGGCGGCCCGGGCACCGAGCGCCTCCGCGGCAACGTCGAGAACACCGACATTGGCAAGTTCCTCCGCGAGTACCTCGACGTCGACGTCGGCCCCATCACCGACGAGCTCAACGGGGAATCGAGGCGTCGCGCCGCCGACCGGCTGGCGGCTGCGGCTGCTGCTGCTGCTGATGCTGCCGGGGACGGGACTGCTACATCCGGCTTTGAGGCCGCTGCGGAGGCGGAGGAGGCGAGGCGAGCGCTCGGGGGACTGGGCGGCGCGTCGGTAAAAGCATCGGTAAACGCGGTGCGCGCGGTCGAGGCCGGACTCGACGCAGCCTCACACTGGGCCGGCGCCCATCCATAGGGCGGCGTGCTGGCGCTGGCTGCAGTGTGGTTCCTGCTGGCGTACCCCGTCGAGCTGTTCTGTCTTTTCCTGGTCCTCATCTGGCCGTTGTATGTTTTGAACATGTTTCTGCCGCATATCTTGGCAGGGCTTGGGCATTCTCCGGATGCTACGAGTAGTCCTACTAATTTATCCGCCTCATCCTACGCTCCTCAACTTGTCGAGACGGACGGGGTATCTTCTGCGTGGGTGGATTGATGTCATTTAGGGGGGAGAGGGGACAACTAAGATACCACCATTAGGCATGGCCTGCCACCGGAGTTGAGGGGGGATGTGTTTTCTCTCTATAACGCATTTACATGCTGTCTTTCTCTCTCTTTTTCTACGACCATTCGTTCATAAGCGTCAAGTCTAAACTTTCGACACGTTGTAGATGCTTGGTCTCTCTGCTGAGGAATAATTTGGAGGACACAGGATGGATACACCCCTTGAGAAATCAACACACAGTGCTAATCACAAAATAACATGTAGATCCCAGGGTCTGTACACGCTCATCTACTGACCCTGTATATCTCCCATATTCAGGTCTTTATATACTAACGACTATGCTTCGAGCGAAGCGAGGTTGGGGGTCTGGGGGGTACCCCCAGGAAAAAAAAAAGTTAAAAGGTAAAGTATCTTTTCCTAAGGGTTCCCCCCAGACCCCCGACCTCGCTTCGCTCGAAGATACTACAGCAATAATACAATCGGGGTCAGTGAACGAGTGCGTACGGATCCTAGGATCTACATGTTTATATTGTGACTAACACTGTGCCGGGATCTTTGAGTCAGAGCATACCTTTGAATTTTTACCTGTTGGTCTCGAAGCTGTGTTGACAGAATGTATGTAACAGGAACAGGTCATCAGTACAGTACCTAGGATGACTCTTTCTCTCCAGCAGGAGAACTGCATCTCATGTCTGTCGCGGCATAGAACTGAGGAAAGATTAAGTCTTGTCCTGAGATCTCGAGATAAACCAAAGGATATATAGTCTGCCCCCATGGCTGAAGAAAAAACACACGGAAAGAACAGGTCTATCGTTGGAAGCCGAGCACCTCCTATGCAAAGTCGCCTCGGCGATCTCAACCAAAGGAAAGGGCGAAGCTGCATATCAAGCGTCTCATCTCGCGCTCATACATCAACTATCCCCTCCATACCCCAGCATATGTAACACTCAGCACCATACACCGGGATGCTCTTCGTGTGATTTGTGCAAAAACCTTGGACTACTGTAGAGTGACATCATGTTAGTTTCTCTCTCTCTGAATCAGCTGCCGTTGTCCCTGTTTTCCTTGCCTTACTGTCTCTCTGGCTGACTGTAGGCATGACAATCTTCGACATTGTTCCGCCTCTATTCCTCGGACTGAACACCTATTCCTCGACGATATACATATCTTCCCCAGCATATTATCCCACCTCCCTCGGCCCTCGCTGTCGTTGCGAACCCGTGAATCGTCGATCCACGTGCCGGAATTGTTGGTCCTTTGACTCTGATCAACCGGAGAGTCCATTGCAAACGAGGTGGTTCCCCCCCCTCCTCCTCCTCGATAGATACTTTTACTCTACAATTCATACTTCGCCGTGGAGATGTTAATTCCCAGGCAATTATTCTTACCAAATCCACGACAACATGCTTCCCTGTTTTCCCCTTTCCCACCTTATATCCATCGTGACGGGCTTTTCTGCAATGTGATCCGGAGATTTTCTCACGACTTCGGCCGAAGGTGTGAGTCTAGTAAAGGCGAGGCAAGTTAGTCAGTCCACCAACGTTCAAACCTATTTGTTTACCCCTAAGCCTCTCTCGAGAGGGGTGGATCAGGAGACAAACGTCCACGCACATTCCAACGCACATGCACATAACATAACGCTCAAACAGGTTTTCACCTACCCTCCCCTCTCCTTCCCTCGCATAACACTTAGCTAGTAGTTTAAGAGATCTAAGGCAGGTGTTCCTGCTCGGCCGTCGCCTGGCATTGTCGTTACGTATCTGTTTAGCCAATATGAGCCCATTTTGTTGTAGTATCAGAGTCCCACGTGATCCTCCTAGCTAACCGGAGGCCGCTCTGCCTCTATTCATCACCGAACCCATCAACCCCTCCCCCCCCTACATAAGTCCTATGCTTCGGGCCCCCGTTGCATGGCGGCAACCGCCTATAGCGCCCGGGAGGGTTGTCCGCGTGTACCTGGGACAGGTATGGTACATTCCCTTGGGGGCCGAGCACTGCTGCTGCTGCTGCTGCTGCTGTTAAGGACATAGTCTCCACGGCAAAGGTCTCCACGGCAAGTCGCCACGGCAAAGTCTCCACAGCAATGAATCATGGCATGGACTCCTCCCCCTAGACTATTCGAAACCATGTGTATGAGACGGGCCCGTGCCTTTCTCCTGCTCATGTGTGCTCATGTGTGAAAACGGCACGGGTTAAATGGTTCGTTTGTCGGGAGAGAAGGTCTCCCCTGCATCGGCCGCTTAGTTGCTACGTACGTCATCCATGCCACTCTCTCTCTCTCTCTCTCTCTTCCTCTCTCTCCCAGCCGCCCTCAGTCTTTCTCTCTCTGGCTTGGTAATACGAGGGCGTGCGCGTGCGGCTAAGCCTATGGAAATGAGATGGCCATGTGACCACGCCCTTGGGATTTTGTCTGTCCGGTCGCATAAGTCCCGGACCACGAGCCTGGTTTCAGGACAGACAGCCGATGTGAACCGACTTTCTCTGCCGGGCGGAGGATAGGGGAAGAAGAGATGAAACTCCACTACATACCAACGATCCACAGGCTTTGTCCCGAACCTTTCCCGTATGGTTAGAATAAGCTGCTGACTACTCGCCACTTCCATACTTGGGGACAGGGGAGCTTGTCACTCGTGAAGGTATCATCTTCTTGTTCGACCTGCTTGCTTCTTCTATTCCTAACCCTCCTGGTGGCTGTCTTTTGGGATGTCAGCTTTTTTTTTTTTTTTTTTTTTTTGCCATTGCCCATTTCGGGGTGGTGAGACAAGATGGGGCTTGATGACAGGAACAGCGAAGAGTTCAACAAAGGCCAACAAATTTCTTTCCCACGACCTCGTGACCCAGGCCACGAGGTCTCGGCGCTGCCGTGGCTCTTACTCTGGAACAAATAATCACCGGAGTTGTGTGTTTCTCAACAAGAAGTTAACCGAGTTGGAAGGTGGAGGGAGGGGGGGCGTGGGCGTTGGGCGTGCCGTGCCAAGGGCCGAGACCCAGGGACATTATTCATCATATTCATCAGGGGCACAGAAGGAGGGAAAAGAAGGGGTAACAAAAATTCCAATTAGGTATAGGATCCCTGGGCCATTCTAGAGGAGGCTGCCAACGGCGTGGAGTCGGCTGGTCCCGTGGCGGGCAAAGACGGGTTTCCATTACCCCCAGATTACTTGATCCTCCCTTCCTAGCGATGCGGGTGACAGGCTGGGGAAGTCAAGGGGGGAGGGGTGAAGGGGGGCGGCAGCCGTCGCCGGTGAAGTACTTGCCGGGATAGGTGGAGAAGTAGGTGTCGATGAAGCGCTGGTGATCACCGTAGATCGTGCGCGCCTGGCCGGGCCATGAGCCTTTGATGCAAAGGTTGCCGCTCGCAGCACCTTCGAGCTCCTTGCCTTCGGAATCCACGAGACAGGGCTCGATACCGAAAAACGGCTTGGTCGCGGAGCCGGGCTTCAATTTGTTGGCACCCGGCAGTGGTGAAATCAGAATGCCGCCGGTTTCG